>NCKU01000180.1:0-56488 GCA_003675995.1 Dinothrombium tinctorium
AAGGCTGCAACTCAATTCTAAGTCAACACTTGAATTGCTGATTCGAATTCCTAGCGCTGTGTGTCCAGCGGCTTTTGACTTTAAGAACTCTCACAGTATGCGATCAGTTAAAATCGCTGACCAGCTGAAATGCAAAACATGAATACTTCTCAGTAATTTTGAGCTTAAAAGCTCGCTCCATCATGGAAATGCACAAAGCGGTGGTCTTATTTGAAATTACATTGAAAACTATTCGAATATCTGATTGAAACTCAGTGTACACAAATGAAAAGTTCTTAAATACAAGTGGTTAAACTAAATGAAGCTAATATCTCATCTTCATCCATTTATTCTTAGAATTTGATGATGTTCAGTGGTGGAAATAGAAAATTCATTATAGAGTCAGGCGAGAAAATGCGTTACTCGTATGTGCATCGCAAATGCTTATTTGCTCGCTACCTCAGCAAGTGCATTTTCAAGTGCATATTCAGTGCCTAGTTCCTCAATCAGTTCGCAAT
This sequence comes from Dinothrombium tinctorium, assembly GCA_003675995.1. Taxonomy (NCBI): domain Eukaryota; kingdom Metazoa; phylum Arthropoda; class Arachnida; order Trombidiformes; family Trombidiidae; genus Dinothrombium; species Dinothrombium tinctorium. The sequence goes on from NCKU01000180.1 coordinate 498, forward strand.
GCATAGAAATTTTTTTTTTTTTTGCTCAACTCACGAGTGAAATGATTGAAAAGTTGCGCTCATTTTCACTGCTGCTACATTCGCGCTTCGGAGTCGAAGAAAAGTTTAATCAAATTTCGCAATAATCGGTGAGCGGTGAAAACAAAAATTTGGCGGAAATGAAGATAAATTGAAAATGAAAGTTCAACGTTTGATGCGAGTGTGGGAAATAGAAATTCAACGCCATTTCCCTATAATTCTAATCTTTCGTAATCGTTTCTATTTTAAAGCAAATTTAACTCTTCGAAAGTGTTCAAGTTTGTTACCTGAAAGAAGGTCAGTCGCACGCATCGGGTAGGTGTGTGATTTGCATGCAACAACTTTTTTAACGCAAGAATTTTACTTTCTGACACACGAAGTTTGATTATGTTTTCAGTTCGTGAAACATGCTCGAGCTCAGCAAATGTCATAAATAACGTCAGAAAGCATCGCACCAAAAAGTGAAAAGCATAATCACAATTACAAATAAGCGAAAAAAGCAAACAGAAGTTTGCAAAATTCGCGATTGTGCTCGCTGTCTCAGCGTTGACGAGAAATTATGAAGCTTATAAATTAAATGAATAAATTATTCGTTTAGCAATCGTATGTGTGCCATTATTCACTCGCGATCAATGTTCGAGTTTTTATCTCACCGCCAACAAATGGCATCGCCTATTCTCAGCAGCATTCATCGATCTTTGAGTGGATGAAGAGTGAGATTTTTTGCGTTTTGTGCGAGGAGAAAAGTAGAGAAAAGTGAGTGAGAGAGAGAGGAGCGTTGCGATGCTACTTTTAATAAACGGACGAAACAAATTTGATGAAATCACGGCTGGAATTTCAGCAATTCGCACGGCGCTCATTCGATCGCCGATTTCGCTTCACTTGAAAAGCGCACAACTTTTTTTTGGACTCTAACACTTCGCAAACACGTGCGTTTGGTGCCGTGAAAAAGGTTCACGCTTTCGTCTGTTTCGACATTTGATTTTCGGAGAAATCACTGTGAGAAAAGTTAGTGAGAAGCAGAAGAAGCGGCAGAGAAAGAGAAGCGAGTGTACGCACCCAACGCGTTGCAGCTCGCAGTGAGGGGCGTCCTGCGGGCACACATTTGCCTATAAGATGGACACCTATTTGTGTACGTGTCTACGGCGAAAGCAATTGAATTTGAAAGCACGTGTGAACAGCATTTCGTACGCAGTTCGCGATCGGCGTTAATCAAAGCGCTATTTGCTCGCTTTCGATGCACAGTTTGCAAGAGGGCAAATGCAATGACAAATGCAATGGCAAATGCAAACGAACTAGTTCAGCGATGAGCACTCGATAGGAAAGTTTGGAAAGCGGCGAATTATGCGATGCTTTACTCGGAAAAGGGCGAGAGCACGGGAAGCGAGCAAAGTTTGCGCTTAGTCTATGGCTTGTTGTAAATGTCTACGCGCGGATCAATTGTAAATGAAAACATAATTAAAAAGTTTTTGGCTGAAAAAGTAGGCGAAACAAGTAAAGAGGACCACCAACCGTTTTTGGTTTCAACCGTTTTTTGCATTTCGCAAAAACCTCGTACCAAATAGGAAATTACGCTTTGCTTCTTCTCACACACTTTTCGCTTAATTTTTTGCGCTTAAAAGCGAAGCATTCAAACTCAGCACTCGCTTCAAATGCAGCATCGAAGTGATGCGATCGTTTTTCGCTCAAGTAGCATCCATACATCAGCGCTCGTCTTAGTTCACTTCGGCTCAATAATTCATTTGTCGCTGATTGAAGACGAACACAAACAATACTTGTGAAAGGCGATCAAACTGGCGGCAAAACAACGGCGCTTTATAGATTGCGTGCATTTCGCCACTGCATTCAAATTGATCGCCAGAAACGATCAGAACAAAAGCAAGTATCGAGCGTTCTGAACTACACGCATGCAACAGGTGACACTGACTTTGTTCGCATTGCAAGGCTTCCTTCCAAACGCTTGCGATTAAACAGAGTTAAAGTTCGCAAAGCTACGAAAAGCGTAAATTCAAGCCACAATAGGTAGGGACGCGAATGTTTCACTTGTTTGATCTGCTGTCGTTCGCGAGAAACACGCTTTTGGCGAGCATAAATCGATTGACATTGGAAGCGAGCGACGGCAAATATTGAGTTGAAAAAATTAGAATCAACTTGTGTTTTCTTCTTGTTCAAACAGCATAACTCAGCGAGAATTTAGGCCAAAAGTCGAGTGCATTGTGTGCGTATGTTTGTTTGCGAGTAATCGGCACTCGAAATCAGAACAACAGCGAGCGGCGCTGTTTTTACCGTGCGAATAGAATTGCTTTCGACGAGAGCTGCGAAGAAGCTGAGCGCAAAGCTGTCTGAGAAGCTCTGCGAGAGACGCTGAGCGCGATGAGAAGGGAGAAGAGAGGAGCGACGGTCGCTGGCGCGAGTTCACCTGGTATCTATATTGGTTTTAAGAGAGCGTTTAAATGGTTAAATGTTTTTAGTGGAAATAAATGCAGACAGGCGTAAAATAAATCCGTTTTGACTCCTCCCAAAATAGCCAAAAATCAAGAAATGAACCTCCCTTTCGGCGAGGAGAAAAATAAGTCGGGCGCCCCTCGCCTCTCTGCCTCCACGCGCTCCCTTCTTTATCTGCTCGCTTTGCTCTCACTCCATTTCCATCTCTGCGTCTTCGCTCACTCGCTTCTCACGCCGCGCTCTTTCAGCTCTTTCTCACTCGCTTTAATCAAGCGACCGCAGATTCGCGCCCAGCTTCGTGCTCGCTTCTCATCGCTCGCATTTTTTACCGTCGCGTCTTGGCCGCTTTCAAAGCTTTTCTCGCTTTTCGCGCGACAAATCGCCTTCACTCGCCAACTACAAACACTTCGGCTTACTTTGTTTAATAGTTGTGCAAAGATCGCGAAATGCAAATGCGCTGTTCGAGAAATCGACCGACCATTCGGAATTGCGTCATCAAAGCGAAAAGCTTTTTGTGGTCAGAAAAAGTCGATCGCAGCTTGTAAATTTGAGCGAGCGTTTGAATACGAATAGCGAGCGCATTTAGAAAATGAGATCGAAACGCCATTAAAGCAGAAGTGATTAAAACGATGTTTTGAACTGTTCGCAGTTGTGGTGATTTATTTTTAGCGAGCAATGCGTTCTGAATTAAAATGACGACCGCAGCGTTTGAAACGTTTTGCTGTCCATTTAGCGAAGAAGCGCTGCTTGCCGGTGGCCGAGCACGATCTATACGCGACAAGAGACGCGGTCGTGTTTGCAGCGAACCCTTTTCGCCACCAGGCAATTCGCGGTTCGCAGCGCAGTGCGAGAATGCTGCAGCTTGGAGCGCTTTATCTTCGCTCGCATCTTGGCCAGCAGCGTTGCCTCGCACGCATCACGCGAACGACGGAACAGAGGAATGGAGGCGAATACATGTTTTATTACATTTTCATAAATGTAGTCACAGACGAGTACACGTGTTAGAGGAAAAGCTAATACAGAACTTGTGTTACGTAGTGTTTACGTAGCTCGTAATTGTAATAAGACGAGGAAGGAAAGAACACATCTTCGATGGAGTTTAATGCGGTGCATCGTACGCTGCAGATCAACGAGGGTCGAGATTCTTTATGACTATTTTCGGATGCTGACTGTGAGGATCAGGTGTGATTACCGTCAAATTCGATTGACTCTTGCGATGGTGGTGATGATGATGATGGTGGTGGTGATTGCTTCGCGAGTTGGCATTGCTCGCGAGTGCAGCACTCGCAGCGTTTTCCCCCGCACTCGCGCCGCAAATGGTTTGCTCCTTTTTCGAAGCAGGAGCTGCTGCCGATGGCATAGCTGATGCTGCACTCGATACTCCGATTGATGGCCGCGCGACCGGGGTGCGAATGCTTGAGATTTTGAACGAGGGATGCTTGCTCGGTGCGGTGTACAGACTCACGGGCTTGTGCGGCGGGCAGAGGAAGCGATGCTTGTCCAGCACCGGCGGATTCGCGACGTGCTTCTGCTTTTCCGATGCGATGCGCGCCGCGCTCGCAGTTTTGCTGCGATTGCCGAACGACAAGTCCAACGCACCGATGTTATCCTTCACCGGCGACGGCAGCGAGCTGCTATCATTGATCGAATCACATGTCGAAGGACTAGGTGTCAAAGGATGAGTTGCGAGTGGCGTGCTATCCGTGGAGGAAGAAGCAATCGATTTCTCATCGACCGATTCGACGGGCTTCGAATCCACACAGTTTTTCGTCACTTTCGCATCAGCTGCTGTTGACTTGCAATTGTTCGCGTTCGCTGCCGCCTGCAAATTCGACGAAACCTTTGGAATCTTGAGCGGCAGACAAACTTTTTCGATGGTCGTGTGGCAAACGGTCTTCTTGCTGCTCGTCGGCGTGCTGCTGCTGGTGATCGGCGTGAGCGAAATCGAACTGTTCCTGGAGTCGACGAGCGACACGGGGGTGGGTGCACTCGACGACGATGGCATTGTTGCGGCAGACGACGAGGCGACACTGCTGCGATTCACGTCACGCACAATTGTAATTCCTTTACTCGTCACACTCGAATGAAAATTAACACCAATTTCGCCTGAGTTCGTGTAGCAGTTGCTGCTGCTGTTCGAGCCACTTGTTGGTGACTTGGGCGATTTCGGTGATTTCGGCGGAGATTTCTTGCTTTCTTGCAGATACTCTATGATCGAGTGCACGTTCGCACCCTTCAGCAACTTCTTCGGCTCGACGTCGCTCTGCTTTGTCGCACTCCTATTGTTCGCAGCGAGATCTTTGCTGCATTTCTCGCTTCTCTCGCCTTTGCTGCTGCAGTTGTGATCGCAGTTGTTTAACGCTTGAGAGCTTGGAGGAGATTGTCTCCGAGGACTGGCTGCCGTTGCTGACGATACGACAGCAGTAAGTGCAGCAGCAGATTCGTTCGCCTTCGAAGTGCATATTTTTAATGACGGCACTTTCCTCTCTTCGACAACAGGCGAATTCACAATGCTTTTCGCATTCGCTGCACTCGCAGCATTCACGGCGCTCGCAAACTGCGAGCTCTCTTTGCTCGTCGTTGTGGTCGTAGGTGTAGCGCCGGTGGCCGTCACACTCGCCGAACTGCTGCCGCCGCTGCTGCTGGAGCACACCGAACTCGCTGGTGGCTTCACTGCGTTCGCAGCTAATCCATCTTTGCTCTCGTTTAATTTTTGGCTGCTTTTCGAAATTGAGGCCGTACTGTTTACATTGTCACTTTTATCGGCGACACAATTCTTCTCGCTATTCTCAGCGTTTTCATCGAGCTTGCGATTATCTGCGAATCCTGCGGCAGGGAGCGTCTGCGAGCGCGGAGGAGATAACCGTGAACTGGGACTCGCTGAATCGCTGCTCGCAGCTTTCGCGGTGGAAATCATTAACGAGGAAACTTTCCTTCCTTCACTTGTCACACGAACGTTTCTTAGGGTCGCAACGGTTGAGTTTGTCTTTGTTGTGGTCGTTGTATCATTGCACGAGGTTTTAGGTACGCTCGAAGTAGCTTTTGAGGTAGGAAGCGTCGAGAGCACGGAGCTCGCTTTCTTCGTCGAATCGAGCTTTTCAGCGCTAGTCTTTTGATTATTTTTAGCACTTTCCACTCTATTATGGTTCACTTTCTCACTCTTTCCGAACACTCGCTCACTTCTCTCGACTCTGGCGATCTTCTCGCACTTATAATTTCCACTTCTTGCATCACTCGCGTTAAATGACGTCGTGTACTTCCTGCTGTTGTTCGTTTGACAATCACTTGGCTTCAACGGTGAAGCCATCGAAGTAGACGACGGCTCTTTGCGCTTATTGTTCGCCACACGATAACTCGACGATAAGCTGGTCGGCGACGAACGTTTGGTCTCATTGCACGTCACTTTAGGCAAGCTCGACACTGGTGCACTGTTCACCGGTGAACGTATAGGTACACTCGAGTTGGCGGGCAGAATTTTCCGCAACTTTCGCGGAGGCTCCTCGGTTTGCACGGAGCCGCTCACATACGTTGGCTTCAGTTTTGTGTTTGCACTCGTAGGCGATAATCCGTTTGCCATAATGGCTTTGCTTTCGCGTGCACTCAACGCCCGATTAGTATCCGTCATTGTGGAAGTGGAGCAACTCTTCTTTTTCGGCGCACCTTTCGCACAATTTACACTTTGCTTATTGACAGCAACATCTGCGGTTTTCGCCGCGGTTAATGGCGCACAAATCATTTCCGCAGATGCAGTTGTCGAGGACGAGCTCGATGATGGCAGCGAAGGCATCGTTTTCTTTATTTGTCTATTGTTTTTCGCCTCAACGTCGAAAGGAACAGTCTCAGTTTCCAGATGAGCTGCACTCGTCTGTTTCTCAGGTCGTTCACTCACACGATAAAACAATCGCATTGGATTATTCTGTGAAAAAGAGCGAAGCACAGCGTGTTAGTTTCAGCGTTCGCAGTTTTTGCGGCGATTTGCTTGTAAACACTCACCCTTCGCCAGGAAAAGATGTACGCCACATCCATCAAGTTGTACTCGTCGCTGAGCACATCTTCCAGATACATGATCTCCACTTGGTAATGCGCAGGTAAATCGTATTTCATCATCACGAACTTTTTGAGCAGCGCGATCTTCATGCCTGCCGGACACAGCAGATAGCGGCGATTTGTCCGCAGGTCGGAGCGATCGGACAACTGCTTGCTCAGATTGTATCCATTGGTGGGAACTTGGTTATCGCCGAATCCGTATTCGAGCGATAGGCTGATCTTATCTTGCGGCGTGTAAAACATTTTGTGATCTCCGGTTTCGCCCCTCTCTTCCGCGGTGCAGCAATCAACCGCTTCTGGATGCAGCGAGAAGAATTCCTTTCGCTTCTTCATCTCATTTTTGAACAGACCGGGAACGAGTTTGTAAACAATGTCCTGCAAAGTTTTGTCCGATCGAATGCTCAGTAGCGGCTTCGTCTTGTGCAGCTGAGCGTCGCAAATGGGACACGAGGTGCTGGTTTCGAGATAGCGTACGATGCATGATTTACAGAACGAGTGAAGACACTCGATGATCGTGGTCGCGTCGATGAAGTAACCGCCGCACAACACGCAAGTGAGCACGGGATTGATGTCGATCAGGGTCGCGCGGCGAGCTTGCGGTGAGTGCGACTTGGGCGACGAGAGCGGACACGCGATGGACGACGCTTTGGATGCCATCGTTTCGACCTTCCGCTCAGTGATTACATGCCACAAACAACTGTTTGCAGATTGATGAAGAGGAAAGCAGACAATTGCGTTAGAAAAGTGTGTACGAGTCGCGCGTTCAGTGCACGCGCTTTGAGTGTCAGTGTAAACAAGAGCAAACGCTGTGCGCTAGGCTCGTAGATCGCAACGAGCATCGCTCGGCGCAAAAATAACTTCTGAAAAAGTAATTTTCTCGGTTTGCGAACAGCGAAATGCACAATTGCGCTGCAATTAAAATGAAACCGCCGCTTTCTCTGTGCGTCTGCTTCGCGCTGTGCACGCTTAATTGTTTAATCACTGTTTCACTGCAATTTTGTGTGAAACTGAAGCATAAAAAATGTAAACGAAACGCAATATCCCTTTCAATTGCGGCAAATATTTACTTTTGTCGCTTGTTTCTCTATTCGCGAAAAATTACGGGCGAAATGCAATTTTTAGATTACACTCGCGATATATTTACAGCGGTTGTTTGGCTGCCATCGATAAGTCGAGCGCACTTAGGCGAGAGCAGCGCGATAAGCAGCGAGAGAAGCGAGAAGAGCAGAGTATGAAAGCGATACGAAGCAAAAGCGAATAGTGACCGCAAACAGCGAATACATGCGAGCGAGTGATGAAAAGTGACGACGTTCACGCTTCTCGCTGCGTTTGCAGTTACTTCTTCGCTACCATCTCTCTTTTACGCACACCGCGCCGAACGCGGCGCAAGCTTTGCACACAAACACGTCGAATGATTGCATTTCGCGAAACAAAACGCGTCAAATACGTGTCACAACACTTCTTAAGCTCGCTCGCTAAGTCCACATTTGCGATGTGTGCGTAACTTGGTGCACTGTGTGCAACTCATGTGCTCGAAAATGGTTGCGGCACGTGGTAAGCAGATGTTCTACGCCTGACAATAGCTCCATAGACATTGCTCCGCATATTTTTTCAAATCTCATTGTTATTTCGCCTACGTACTGTTTTCGCGAATACTTCATTCATTACGCACCAAACGTGCGACTCGAGTTGAGCGAACAAATCTAGGCGAGCAAATTGCGATCAGCGAAGTTACGAGATTAACATAATGTTCGAGTTGAATTGCTGCCTCGCCATCGCCGCTCTGGCTCACTCACTCGAGTTAGTGAACGCGCTGTGTTGGCAACACTTGTTTCGCTAGCAAGAGAACGCCTTTAACGACCATAATTTGATCGTCTGCGAAACGTTTTCAAACACGAGCGCGAACATGCACATGGTTTTGATGTGTACACGGCGGTGTGTTGTTTCGCGATTTGAATGACACCGTTTTCGCGATTGTGTCTTGCGGCCGCAAAAAAGTTAATTACACACTTTGCGTCGAGCGCAGTGGAGGGGAGAAAGCGAGCTGGGAGAGAATGAGCGAAGGCATTCGGGTTGAGCAGCGAATTAGATGCTAATTCAAAGATGATATCGAGCGTTCTTCTACTTTGCGAAAATAGATGCGATCGCGGAACAACGCTCGATTCGCGTTTCGCTCGCAAAGCCGCAATAAACGTTTGCAATTTTTTGCTGCGCTTTCAACGCAAACAGTCGTGACATGAAACAGGTCGAAGCAAACTCTGCATCAGGGCGAAGACGGAGCGCGATGCACTCGCTCGCTCGCACCGCTTCGCAGCGAATGCAAATCTATACAAGTTCGATTAATTAAAGCAAATTTGTAGATGTGCGTTTGATGGTACGTGTTCGCGAGACGAAGGCTGGTCTCAAACAAATGATTACCTCAGTAATAATATAGAGTACCTCCCATGCCCTTATTGACCGTTCGTCCCTTTTCGGTTCACTTCTCAAGCTGTGCTCACTGTTTTTTGCGATTCTCGCTCACGTCTCTGATTTTGATTTCAGTTTACGAGCGTTCGCTGTTTCACACACAACACGAGAGGAGGGCTATTCAAATGAGTGCTACGCATTATGGCGGCGGTCGTTAGTCGTGTCGAGTCGCTCGCTCGCTCTCGACTCCGGCGAGCGCAGTGCACACGTAGATGGAAATGCGATTGCTGCACTTATTCTCTCGCGCTGTCTGAGCTCACATGTTTGAGTTCGCATTGATTTGTGTTCGTTTTTTACCTTGAATCCGCAATTCGTGTTTTCATTTTGATTGCTTTCGCTTCTTTTTGCGTCCGCTTCTCGCCCATTTCGCTTTCGCGAAATGCAAAAAGTTTTTTCGTGTTTGGCGTTCGTTTTTATAGCGCAAAGTGCGTTCATTTTCGGAAGCGGAGAGTGAAGAGCGAACAATGATAGCGAAAAGAATAAACAAGTGTCGAGCGAAATACATAAATAGTAAATGAGAGAGGAGCGAATGAACGATGCCATTTATCGAGTGCTTGCATAATAAACAGCGTCGCGCATAAAAACTCGACTACGTATACACATTAATTGCGAACTCACTCGTATATTTCGAAACGCAACTCAACAGCAAATAAATATATCCACTCTCTCCTCTTTCTCTTCTGGCTTCTTCTGCTGCTTCTTGTTAATGACACGAGTACAGCCAAAAAAGTCGAAATCTCACACCGTGAACTGCGACGCGGCTACTGTGCGCGTTTGTGTGTGCGAGTGCTGGCGAAATTAAAGGTTTCATTTTCCCAAAATCAATTTGCTCGTTCAGTGTGAATGGCGAACGTTTAAACAGAAGCGCAGTGACAGAGACGGAGAAAGCGGCAGAAATGAGAACTCGGCTGCTTCGGTTTAGCTCGAGAGCGACAACTAGAGAGGTGCTGGTGTTTTAAGCAGCCACCCAAAAAATAAACACAATAAGAGCGAGTGAAGAGCGCGCAGCGAACCTCAATGCGCAGCAAGTGTTTGGCGTATTAAGCGAGCTACACGAGAAAACGGCGAAAATATTTTTTAATCACAAACAACGCAAATGTATATAAGATCGCGAAATGTATTTATGGGAAATGCAACACCTGTTCGTTCGGCTTTGAATTAATGTATAGAATCCCGTATATAATTGTTTACTTACATACAAGCACATGTTTCCATCAGCGAAATGCTCTCTCGCTCGACTCTGCACAAGGTCTAATTGGCAGAAACAGCGCGAAGAGCAGCGAGTAACTAAGTGCATGCAATTGACGTTCTCGCTGTGCCACTATCCACAAGCGACGGGCAGGGCAGCAGTCGCTTCCATTCGCATGTTTAATTCACGAGTGCTGCTGTTGCGACTGTTAGGAAATAAAGCGACGAGAAGATGCTTATTCACGCAAATTGAGTTTTGTCGTTCATTCATTTCGCTTGCGACCAGCGATAATCTAATTTCCAAATCCTACCAACACTTTACTTCTTGCCTCCACTGCCAACTGAACAACTCGCACACCGCGCTTCGCAAAACATTTTCACATGCAATTCGTTCGCTTTTTGAAACAAAACATTGCGAATTCGCTTTGAATCTGATTGTTTTCAAACGAAAAGCACTGTGTCGCTTGCTCTCCAGATTTGAATCATTAATAAATCATTTAGGAAAACATGCGAAGCGGCGTTTAAAATGAAGCGATTCGTTAATTTCGAAATTAAAAATAATAATCATAATTTACAGCAGCGAACAATAAATCAAAAGACGACGCGAGAGAAAGTTTCTCATCGTTTGGAGTGCTTAAAAAAGAATGCGAAAGCGAACAACAGCTACTTTTACTTTCAAATTGAGCTCAATTTATATGTATGAAAAATATGAAAAGTGAGGCGAAATGGACAGTTTTGCGAAACGAGCTTCACTTTGAGAAATGGCAAACCAATGATTGTCGAGTAACGATCAGCAATCAGCGAAGAAGCAGAGTGAAGTGCGTATATAGCAGCGAGTTTGTTTGAAACGCATTCGCCGTCTGAAATTTAGGTCAAACGTAGCATCTAATTTGATACGTCTTCGTTCAATTTCGCTTCTCGCTTTCCACTTCTCTCTTCGATCACAATCACTGATAATTCGTTTTTCTGCAGGATATTAGCGAGCACATTTCCGAAATTGTTAACGAAGCGCAGCGTTTGCGAGCGGCGAGCTAATTAATCAAAAATTAAAACATGTGTATTTTAATTGCGCAGTTATTGAAGGAAAAGCGAAACGCATCATGTGAAAACAAGTGCATTCGCGAGCGCAAACGATGAACTATCACAGTAGCAATTCGCCAGCTCTCCGTTACATCGTTTCCCCTTTGCGCTCGATGCTTTCGCGCGTCGAGCTTCGATTCTGTGATCATTTCACTTTTGAAAACATTTCTGACGCTTTTATATTTTCGAGAATCGAGTTTAATTTATTGCGAAAACTGAAAGCGCTGAATTAATACACACGCTGGAAGCGAGTAAAAATAACAAGCGAGCGCTCGGTATTGAGCACGTCAAACTCGAGCGAATTTATGTCGCAATGCAAAGCGCAATTGAATGCTAAGTATTGCGAGCGCATTTGTCGAGACGCGACCGATTCATTGTTTATTTATTAATCGCCGAGCGCTGTACTGCTCCGAACGGACATCAGGCACCAAAGCGGAACACACGCTTATAGGGTGCTCACAAAAACGAGCACAAAAAATAGAAAACCGCTAATTCTAATGCTAAGTGAAGCTATAATTGCTCGAACGTGGCGCGAGTGCACAAAATAAGTTCAGTTAACTTTTCGCACCTTTCACCGCTAATTTCAGCGAACGGCAGAAAATTGAGTGAAACGATGTTGGAGCGGAGAGGAGGCAAGCGAACGAACGCAGTGAGGATGCATTCGCTACTCATTAGCGCACAAAGCGGATGATGACGAGAAAGAGGTGCCCACTCACTGCTCCCTCGCGTCGTTCGCTTTGTGTGCACTTGATTGCAGTGAGCACAGAGAGGAGAGGATGCGAGAGACGGTATTTGAAGGCACGCGTTCGACTATTTCTCGACTCAAGGCTCGACTGCGGATCGATCCATTTTGCTGCACTCGCGGGGTATGCCGAGCAGCGAGCGCTGGAGAAGTTGTGTGCGTGCGACGGGGCAACGAGCAGCTCACACATGCATTCGCACACATGCAGCAAGCGCTCAGATAGCCTGCTGCACGTGAGGCGAGAGCGAGAGAGCGAGCGAGGCGAGCGCGTCTCCCCACTCCGTTCACTTCGTCAGCCACTAGGCGAGACTCCCCTTGGGGCTGACGTTAATAACAGAGGCCCGGCAGTGCTTTGCGCCGCGGGCGAATATGTAAATTAATCCATGAGACGGTGTTTGTTGAGCGAACACACCGCTGCTCGCTAAATACACCCTATACAGCAACACTGTGAAACTGGTGTTGGTAAGTGTGCGACACCCTATAATGTGCAATTCAGACGAAGCCGAGAAACAACGGCGGCCGCAACAATGGCAACATTTCCTGCCCTCGCTCGCACTCACACGTGAGCTCTGCTCTCGACGCGCCGCGTTCACGCTCCATCTGTCCACTCGCCCACACTGTTGCTGCCACCCGAGTTGCCGTTACTCTGCACCTTTCGCGATGCACTTTCCATTCGCCGCATCTTCGCTCGCTTGCTAATCGCTTTTTCAGCGTCGCTATAAAACTCAGTGTGAATGCGGAGAGGAGGGCCGAGCGCATCACAAGTTAATTTGGTTGCCTAAACGAGCGGCGAACACGGCGTAAATTTATTTGCTCGACGCGGGCAATAAATCGGAGAGCGAGTTCGCTTCTTTTCGCTGCACTCCGCTTCTCGCCCCAGCGCAGCGCGCTGTTTACGCTCTTTACGCTCTTCTATCATTATTTACAACTAATTAAGAATATTTGCAAACACAGCGCAAACTTGGGTGGCTTGCGCTTATTGCGTATGCAACTGGCAAACAATTTCGTTCGCTGCTCTGTCGATCGCAGCGATCATTTCGACGAACACTGGCTAAAAACAGAAAGCAGAGAGCACTTCGCTCGCAGCCCGGCAGCGAGAAAGTGCGTTTCATTACGCTCAATGCTATCTGCGATCGCGATGCGACTGCATTATTATGTTCGCTATAAAGCGCGCAACAAACACTTTAAATATAGCCGCGAATAACGTGCATTAAAGGCGCTGCAGAAAGCACGGGAAGTAAAGAGGGCACAATGGCACACAGTGAGCGATTGTATTGTAATTTCGCTCGCCGTTCGACATGAATACCGTCAGACTCCAGCATTCACTCATTCATAACTTTTGCTGCTCTCGCCACTCGTTCACTGCCTCTCGCTCTCACCGCTCTCATCGCACATTCGTCGCGTTCGCGAACATGAATCGAATTGAAGCGAGAGACAAAGTGGAGAAGCATTTGCATAAATCGAAAAGGATACACGTTCATTTTCGCTTCTGCTGAAAGCGCCAGTGTGCAGCAGCTAATTGCAGATCGACGAGGAAAGTCGCTTTTGCAACGCTTCCCTCGAAAGCGAATTTTGAGAAAAGGAGGAAACGTTGCTGGAAAGAAACAATATCGACCATCGATTCACGTGTCATCTCGCTCGTCGGGAAGCGCCGATACGGCGTGAGTGACAGCACACACACTGCAGGCTGTGTGCTCGAAGAGCGAAACGCACTTCGCACGTTTCGGCAAATGCCCCCTTCTGTTTCAGGAATGGTCACCTTGACGTGGTCAGCGAGATGGGTGTACCGCGCTCGGATACATGGCGCGGCAGAGCGAGCAGCAGCGAAAGGGATGCCCTGCGTTTGAGAAAACAGAGTTGCTTTGAAGTGATTAACAGGAACCTCAATTCTGAAACACGCCTAATTTGCATTTCGCATATTATTTCCAACAGCGAGAAGCGAAGCCATTCCGCTTCTCGCCCCCAAATACCTTCGCTTCACTGAAAGCGCCAAACATTGCAAAATTACAGCTTCGAACGCGGCTAAACTCTGCTCAACTGCGTACACAAACAACACGTCGCAACAACGCATCGCGAACGCACTAGGCGCTAATTGTTTCCTTCTGTTCGCCGTTCGCTGCCACAATTTCATCGAACAATACATTTGAATGAGAGCAGCACACAGAACCAGAGAGTAGCAGCAATACAGAACACTCGCATACACATACACATCGCGTACAGTAGGCAACAGCGGGCAGCGTTATTAGACGATCGATTTCGCGAAACGACTGCACGACGACATCGAAGGCGATGGCGAGAGATTCTCACTGAAACGATGCCATCGTGCTTTGCATCAGTTTTCTGCTTCGCGAAACAAGTGATCGCGGCGAAAGAAAGCAAACAGAAGAAGCAGAGAGTAGCCAAAGCGAGCAGCTAAAAATGGTTCGCGCGGTGTGCGGACAAAAAGCGAAACCCAAAAAGCAGTTCGTTCGCAGTGTTTGCAGGCAACAAAAGAATTAAATGGCGAATGCTGTACGCGAGTGAGTGTGTAAAGCCACCCACTCTGCTGCTTGCTCACGATTCGGGCACAGAGCGGACCACAACCAAGCAAACACACAACTGAGTGCTGTTCGCAGAGCGACGGCGAGCGCAGAACGCTCGCAGCAGGCCACTAGCGACCGAAGCCGCGCTCAGAGCAAAGTGTGAACTCACGGTCCAGTCATTGAGAAGTGCGGCGAACACGAAACGAGCAGCGATCGAGAGGCGAAGAAACGTCGATCGCTGTGCACACAAACCACCGCGGATGGAAACCATAGAAATCGCATATAAAATGCAATCTTATCGAACAATGGCTGCTCATATCGCTGCTCGCTTTCATATAATTTTCGCTTTTCGCCGAAACATTTCGCACGTTAGCCCGACGATGCTCTACGAAACGCGTCATCTTGGCGTATAGATTAGCACGGAATCCGCGATTTGCGAGCCAAGCTCACGCGAGAAAGTGAGAAAACGGCCGCAAAGCGACGCTGTCCAAAGCTCTTTGTTTGCCGCTGTTACTCATTAAATGAAATAATCGCTTAAAATTCACGCAATTGCTTAAAGCGTCGAAACGAGGAAATGTGAGTTCGCAAAATGTTTGGCCAAAAGTTGAAACGTGAAGTGTGCGGCAGAAAGCGAGAGACAGCGAGCAGAGAGCCTCGCTTCAAAGTACGAGCAAAACTCTGCTTTCTGCAACCGTCGAGCATCGCTCGTCTGCCGTTGCAAGCTTTCGCGTCTACTTTAAGCAAGTCTCGCGTTCGCCCTCTGATTGAGAGCAGCGAACGCACGACTTGCGTAAAGCGAGCATCGATGCGTCTGTTTTCGTCGATTTTAGCAAAGATAGAAACAATTTGAAAACAATTTATAGTAAAACGGCTCGTACAGAGTACGAGGCGAACGTATCGCACCTATCGGTTGCATAACTCCGCGACGGTTATCTAATCGCTCGCAGAGCGGCTCTCGAAAGCGAGTTCAAATCACGGCTGCTAATTGAGCGCTAATCATGCTTCTATACGATTGATGGGCGAACCAATTGTGCTCAGTCGACGAACTGAGTGCTTCACTTAGTGCTCTCGCTTTCGGACAAAATCCGCTCTCGCAGCAGTCGCGAGTCGAAAGCTTTGCACGTCGAAACGCGAACATATGCAACTAAACACCGCTTTTGTCGAGCACAAAGCGAACGTTGTGAGTGCGAGCGGCGGTCGGACGGAACGCAGGGATGCGGGCAGCGAGACGACAGAGAGACGAGCTTTAATTATAGTGCGCGTCGCGAATCGAGCGACGAGAGGCAGCTGCTAGCGGCGAACGACTCGCAGAGCGGAACGCGGCGGGCGACGGCGAGTGCGGTCGGACGCGAGCTTGACTCGAGAGTGTGCCTCCATTTTGTCGGTTTTAGCGAAGAGCGAACACAGCTTTCTGAACGCAGGCGAAACGAGAGAGAGACGCACTGTTTTGAGGCGAACAGCGAGCAGCAAAGCGAGAGAGAGACGAGAGGCACTCGCATCGATCGCGCGTTTCGCCCGCTCAGAGCTCGCCAGCGGAGCGCCGGACACGCGGATGCGAAGAACGAAGTGAGTACTCACCGACAGTGGAACGCACAGCGAGCGGCGGTCGACGAAAATCCGAGTGGAAACGCACTTATTGACGCTGAGCGAGAACAGAGTTCGAACGCAAGCGGCGAGAAGAGAGCTGCTTTTCGCTCGCTTCACTCACTCCAAATGACTGCTTTCGACTCGCGCTCCTTCCGAGCGCTCGCCGCGTGGCCCCCGCGCGACCCCCGCTCTGCTCGGCGACCAGCGTTCGTTCGCTGCGCGCGCGCTGCGATTGGTGCGCGTCGCTCCGGCGCCGCCCACTGCTGTGCTTCGAGCGGCGAGTTCTCGACAAATGCGACGAACCGAACTCCACTCGCTGCGATCTCTGCGTTCGCTGTCCGCCGCGGCTGCCGACCGCTGTCCGCACTCGCTGCCCACACTGTGTTCGCTCCGTCCGAAGAGCGCGCGTTGCGCCGCCCGACAGCCGCTCTCACTGTGCACTTCGTTGCTCAAACTTCGAACGCGGTGCGTTCGCCGAACAGTGGCTGCGTTCGCTGTTCGCGTTCCGAAAGCGAAACTTTTGAAAAATGAAATGGAGATCGCGATGCAGCGAGCAGCGAATATCGCTTTTCTCCGCTCGAATACTGGCGAAACGTTTGCTTACACTGCGTTTTTTGTCGCTTCTCTGCGTTCGCTTTCGACGAAAGATGCGAAAAAACGAAACTCGGCTTCTTTTCGCTTTCTTTTTTTAGCAACGTTTTCGCACACAAGCGGCGATAAGTGCGAGACACTAACCGCTATTATGTTCGCATTTGTTTTCGCTTCTTTATTTATCGAACTTTTTTCGCGTTGATTCCGCGATCGAGTTCAGCGCTTATCTAATCGCTTCGAAGTTGGCGTCGAGCGATCGCTGTTTTCGAAACAATAGCGAACAGTGCACACACTTATAGGTGCGATTAATTAGCGTGCGGCTCGAGTAATCAACGCCGAATCAACATCCGTGAAATCGACCGCAATATGCATCCGCGTTCGCGAACAACAGCAGCAACAGTAGTGGCAGAAAAACTCATTTGCCGAAAAGTGGGTTCATTTGAGACGAGGGAGCAGAAACAGCGTTTGCGGCGTGAATTAGAAAAAAGGTCACTCGCGCGAAGTGTGCGAACGCGGCGCAAGAAACTTCATTTACATGTGGATGATGAATAAAAAACAGATTTCAGAGACTAATAGCGTCTGATGGTAAGAAAACGAGCGCAGACTTTGCTTCTCGAGTTCTCGCGTCACATTACGCGTCTGGACGAAATTAAATTCTGGTGTTTTGCTGGCGTTTGTTGTCGCTCATTTCTTCATTATGCCGCTTTCGCGTATAAAATTCGCATTTTTTAAAATTCAGATCGAATCGCTTTCGCTTTTGGCGCAATGCGTTCGAAACGAGCACGTCGAGTGAGGGCTTTGCATGCGTGTCGCATACCGCGAATGAGTGTCACTCGCTTCTGCTACAATTAAATCGCCGAACGCGAGTGCTTTTCGGACAAAAAAGCGAAAAGCGCGACTGTTACTTGTTTTGTTCGCGTTCGCAGGCGAGCAGATAAAAAGTTGGCATAGCGAACGCGTAGCGGGAAGAAGTTGCTGCTCGCTGGAGCGAGACGCTTACATGCCTTTTACAGTTGGCCAGCTTCACATAACAGCGAGTGACAATATAGTGCTTTGACCCGCGTCCGCACTTCAATGTAGCCACCCTTTCGCGTCGGCCGCATCGCGGTCGCCCAGCGCTCGCTTCTCGCTCACAATCGCGCTATTCTTTCGCGTCACTTCGCGAAACAAAGCCGTTGAAACGCTTGAGACGATTTCGTCTGTCAGATCTGATCAACATTTTTGCCGCGAAATAAACTCAGCAAATACACGCAGAGCATTTCGGCTGCATCGCTTCGCGGGCGAAAAAGCAATTTTCGTGCGAGTGCTTGATAACGAAACACAAAATTATGTTGAAAATAAAAAGCGCGGCGCAATAAAAAATGTATTTAATATACGAAGCACCAACACCCGCGAATTCTTGTGAGCCAGCACTCGATGCGAGATGCGGGCGTTTCACCCGCTTTCGGGCATAAATCAAACGCAAAGCGAATGCATTTATTTAAAGCACGCTGCAACTGAACGTAATGAATGTGTGCTTTGGTATAGAATAAAGAAAGCGAATACCATTTGTATTTAAAACGCTGCACAATGCGAGCGTCACTTGCCAAATCCTCTTTTGTCTCGAGTTTACTTGAAACTCTTTTCAAACGCACAACATCATTACACGGCAGTTATCATTTTTTCGCGCACAAACTTTTCGCTTTTTTCAACCATTTTCAAATTAACAAATGTAATGTACACTCAATGCTCGTGTACACCGCGCTCGAAAGCGGTGTCGAGCCGCAAACAAATTATAGGCTTTCGCCTCTTCATTTTCTTCGAAAAATGCTTTTTCAAGCTAATGTCCGAGCTTAGCTTCATTTACTGCATAGCAAGTTTGATTGGCTTTTCAGCGCTGCTCTCGCTCGTCGCAGTATTTCAATTCAAACCAATTCGATTTTGTTCATCCGCTTTGTTTGCACTCTTTGTTCTCAGCCATTCAAACCGAAGCTTAACCTGTATTTGCTTTTGTTTTGTCCGCAAAGCCAAGCCACTCTTAGGGAATAATCTGCGTGCCGCTCGCAAAGCGCATCGTTTAATGCAACTTCTGGTTTTGAAAAAACTGATGTGCGCTAAAGTTTGAAAAGTTTGGATTAAACTTTTTGTGCGATGCTTTCTAAAAATAAGACAACGAAAGTGCTCATCGTTTTTCATTTCTTGCGTTCTGAGGCTGAAAACTGTGCAAAGTGTGTTTTGAGTTCGATGTTTGGAGCAAAAAGCGATTCTCGCGTCTAACAATTGAATGAAGCAGAGGAAAGTTTTTACGAGCTCTTTATTATAGGCTTTGTGTACGAAAGTATAAAAAGTAAATAACAGCAATCGCAAAAAATCGATACTCTCATCAGTTGCCACAAATGCAAAGAGAAACTGCGAGTGAGAAAGGTGCACGCTGTACACTCGCTCCATTCATACTCTTGCTTCATTCATTTCGTGAGCGTTTTTCTTTTGTGAAAGACGAGATCTGAGAACTCGCATTCGCTCGCAATTCTATTGTTTACGTTCGGGCCGCGCTGCTATTCAGAATTGTTTTTGCGCGCAAATTAGCCGAAAATACAGCCATTCGTGTGTGCGTGTGCTGCACCAAAAGCGAAACTTTATTCATCGAATCGAGCGCAGTTTGAAGGGATAAGCGCGGGCACGAAGATTAAGGATTCATGTCGGATTATTATCGGCACAAAATCTGCTTTCAATCTTGGTTGCCTCGCTCTCTCCACTCATTCATTGAGCGTTCGCTCGCGTTGCCGCTTCTCGCTGCCTCAACTTTCTTACGAGCAAAGAAGCGACTAATTGTGATGCGTGTGGCAAAGGAGAAAAATCGAGCGCAGCGATTATGGATGGTGGCGAGAAGCAGCAGCCAGCCAGCAGTGAGATATCTTCTTCGAAGTTGGGCAAAAGAATTGATGCGAACGCAGTGAATTGCGTGTGTGTTAAGGGTCGCCGCTATTCGATTGCTGCGAGCTGCAAGCGATGCGATGGCTTTGTCGTGTCTCGAACAATGCTTCTCGATAATGAAAAAATGATTGAAACTGCAGCTCGGCTAGCCATCGATGCATAAAACCTATATTCATTGAACTGTTATCGAACCTGGAGTTCGTTGCTTTTGTAACGATGTTCGGATTGGTTGCCAACGCCGAGATGACGGTAAAAGCAGCGACTTCTTCGCGAAACCTGTTCCAGCAAACGCTGAATACCGAAACGCACACATCTCGTTGTGTAGAAAAGCAAAAAAGCGAACGAGTGAGAGAGTGAGTGAGCGAAGGAGAGAGCAGCGAGGAGAGCCTTCAATGTCGACCATCAGTTTGATCCTCCTTATCCTTGAGTGCACAAAGCCATTGTGAATAACACCCCTTGTGTGCAAGCAGGCTATCAACGTGCACTGAGAAAGACGTGATCGGGCAAACGTAGGGCGAGCAGAGCAGCGCTTGCAGGCAGCGAGAGAGGGGCAGCAGCGCTAAGTGAGCAGATGAGCGGAAGCGTCGAACCGAGCGGAAGTGCTCGCCTCCGCCATTAGCGTCCGAAGTGCAGATTTTCACTCGCTCGAACCGAGCGAGCGGCGAGCTCGTCGTGGCGCAAGTATTGCGGTTGTGCTTTTGATGTTGGTCCGATCAGCGCAATATTTGGTTTCATCTTTAATGAGACGGAAGGCGCAATTAAACTGTCGTTAGCGTGTTGCTCGATCGAGAGGAGCGCGATGTGCTCGAAACTAATTTCGCCTTCTCGGCTCGCCAACAGTAAATATTTGATAATTTTTGAAGCGCTAATTTCCGTGAAGGCAACGAAAGGCGCACACGAAAAGATGAAATAAATTTGGCAAAGCGAACAATTAACGGCAATATTTGCAAATTGCAATTAGCGAATTCGAAAGCGAATGCAAACGCACGAAGAGAGGAAACGTGCACTCAATCGATTATTAGCTCGTTACTGGAATTCTTTGCGCCGGGAAGAGGTGCACAAATCAGGACATCCTTCTGCTCCGCTGCTGCTACTGTTGCTGCAGTTGCCGCTCTGCACTCTCACTCGCTACTGCTTCCAATACCATTACCGCGTAACGAATTACGCCGAAATCTGAGCTCTTGTTTGAGTTCACTTTTCGCTGCAATCGAAACCCTCGTTCGTGAAAAAACTTTTCTTTCGCTCGCTTCAATTTAATGCATGAAAACAATCTCTTCTTTCATCTTTCACCATTTTTTGCTGCGCACAGCTTTGTTTCAACTGCAGCTCTACGCTAACCGCCTCCATTGTCTCTTCCAATTTCAGGCGTCGTTTCGAAACTCGTATGAATTCGTTTAATTAATGCAAATGCTGCACACAACGCACACACGAAACCATCTCAGCCGCTTTGTTTACGCGCTCTCGAGCGAATTTGCACACAATGAGCGGCAAGTGGCGAAAATGCACGCGCAAGCACGTGTAGCGCGATACTCGCGTCTCGACTTTCTCGGACTCGGCAAAACCGGAGCCGAAAGCGAGCGAACGAGCGAACGGTCGCCGATTGAATTCAAGGTAAGCTACAAGAGGAGCGAGAGGAGCGAGAGAAGCGCACTGAGCGAGTGTTTCGCCACTCGAGTTCATTAAAAAAGTAATACGCAAATGTTAGTCGGCAGTCTATAATTTAAGGGACGCTGCGTTCTTCGAGCCGAAATAAGCATTTGAATGGCTTTTGGAAACGAAACGCTCGCGAAGAGAATAGGCTCGCGAACGGCAGCTGCCTAATTAATTCGTTTATAATTATTACTAATTTCAAGTACGAACCAAATTATGTTGCTGCTTCCTTTGTCATTAGATTTGCGAACTTTTGTTTCGCGTCGAAATTGTTATTGAAAACCGAATCGACGAGCAGTTTCGCGGGAGAAAGCGAGAGCAGAGCGAATGTCATTTTTCTCTCGCTGTCGTCGCGCAGCAAAACACACACACGACACGAATGAGAAGAGTGGTACAATGAGCGAGAAGGCGAGCAGCGACAGACAGAGAGCTGAGTTACGTAATTAATTGTACGCCGAAATGCGGCCCGTTTTTCGCATGATCCTCAACAATTTGAGGCGAGGTTTGAGCACAGTTTTAATGACTCGAAGCAAAGCGAAGCTCGGCGAGTGAGACAGAGATGCAAGTGAGGCTAATGATAATGGATTCGCGTTTTTACGAGCATACCTCGCACAATCGCTGCTCAAAGCTGCGAGGCCGAAAATCGCTCTTCTCGCTACTTCTGCGAATGGACTTTGCTCTCGCTCTGCAGAACTCGCTCGATTTGTGATTTACGAGTTATTAACGCGAGTTACGTTTCAAACTCGAAACTTTGCTTGCCACAACACGTTCAGTTTTTTTCGGCGATAAAATTGAAATCAAAAGCCATAAACGCAGTCACTCGTTTCCACCTCCTTCACCTCAATCCACTTTGATGCGTGCGTAATTATGTAATTAATGGTCGAAACATGTCTCGTTCGCAATAAACATTTCGCTCGTCAAAATTTCAATACTTCGCCCGTGTGCGCTGATTGCAATGCACAAACTTCTTGTCCATTCTTTTCGCGTTCGAGAGCTTCGGCTATAAATCGGTGAACGCGAAATAAAATTCTGCTTCTCGGGTGACCGCCGTTCGCTCATCTTTTCGTTCGCATTATAACTCAATAAAACACGAGTCGAAAAAGCGAAACGAAAATCAGATTTGGTTCACGCTTGGCGATCGCTGCCGTTTAGTTCGGGTAATGAACTGTCCTCTCCACAACACGTACGCTCGGCGCGTGACTGCAATACGCTTTTTGACACCTCTATAGGAAAATTTTTTAATGTGTGCACGAAAGTGAGCGAATTTAATGGGACCGCAGAGCATCGAGCGACAAGTGCGGGAGAGACGAGAAAAAATCGATAAGCAGCAACATTTTTCGCTCGACGTGTGCAAAAAGCTTTTTATAAACTCGGTCGAGCTTCGATTGTTCGCTCGCACTTCGCATCGCCACTTTCGCAAGCGTCGGGATTAGAAGTGACGAAAACAGCTCCTAAACACTTGCTTCGAATTGCTGCGCTCAGGGCATAGGCATCACCGAGTGACTGCAACAACCAATTTGATGGTCGTAATTTGCGTTGTGGATGCGAGCGGAGTGCAGGCCACAAGCGAAGTGTGCGTTGCTTTCGTGACTTCAACTGCGAGTTCGCGTTTCGTATTTTCGCATTTTGAATGGCGAAATGGTTGCGTTCGGAATGCGAGAAAAGTAATAATAACATAAAACTCTTGACAGCGGAATACGCACGGCATTTGCCAAAAAACGCTCGTGTGCTAAGTTATGAGTGCAGAGAAGCGAAGTTCGCTATTTTAAGCTCAGCGCGCGTACAGAGATTAGTTGAGCTTTCGCTGCTCGTCGTTTCGCAGCTCTTTTCTGAATACAAATTCGAGAGACGAAAAAATCGGTGCTCGAGATGAGCGATATTTTCTGCTCTCAGGCATATCTTCGCAGATGCTATCGGTTTAATGAGCAGCGCTCGGTTCGCTGCGAAGTGTATAGGCAACGAGCCCAGCAAGTGTCGATCATTTCTCGCCGGCAATTAAATTCTCGCACAGCGCCCGAATGTCTGAGCGCGAACAGCGAGTTCACCCTTTCGCTCGGCAGCACACACAAAGCCCAGTGGTGTCAGAGCTGCGAGTGCAGCAACCAATCGATTGTGTTCGCGTTTTTTGCACTCGCTGCTGCCCCTTGTATCGCGTCTCGTGTCTCGAAGCTCTGCTCTCGGCTACACAAGCATGTAAATCGCGAGCTCGGTGAGCGCTGGGGCAGCAGCGCGCTGCCCCCCGAGGGAGCCAAGCGAACGCCGAGTGGCAATGCGAACGGACTGTTATAGTAAGCGAGGTACGACCAATGCATACGTTATGTCGCACTCACTGCGCTCGATTATTTCGGCTGCTCGCATCGGAAACGCGGAGATGCTTTGTGAGACGAGAGCTGCTGCTGGCAGATAAAAGCCGTGTTCTGCAATTTTGTGTCTATACGCGATCACGCGATGAGAGAACTGCTTTCGAGCAAAGTGAAAAGTGAAAGCGCTGCGAACGAACATATTTTAAGCTTAGAGCGAACAGCTCGCCTTGCAGCACATGATTTACTCATTTTTTTCTCTACTCGAGACGAGGTTTGTTTTCATTCTCGCTCTGAGGCAAATCTAAATGAAAGCGAAAATGAAGCTCGCCTCGCACACGCTTCGATTGGTTTGCAATTATAAAGTGAGCCAAGTGAGCGATGGAAGTGGAGTGGAGGAAGAAGACGTGTCTGCGAGACGTGTGATGAGTGCCGGCAGTCGCTTGTGCTGAAGCTTCCGAAGCGAAAGCTGCTCGCGATCACATTTTTATCGATCGCCTCTTCGCTTCGAACGCCTGTGTTTCCAGGCAACCGATCGCACTGTATAGGCGATGCCATTTATAAATTTCGAGCATTTTTCTCATTTCGCCACTCTCGCTTCTCCAACGCTGCGTGCTTTCAATTCGGCGTTTATTTATTCCTCTTCCTAATCTCGCACATCGCCTGCCACTGTTTGCACACTTCTCACTCGATCGCAACTCTGCAACTCTTCTCGCAAACAACCGCAACGATCCAATTTTTTCATTCGCATCAAAACAATTACGCGATTTGCTTTGCGTTTACAGCGAACGCCGAGAAGAGGCAAATTTACGAATGGATGAGAATGAGCGAAACGCAGCGAGCAGCGAGCAGAGAGCAGCAGAAAAAGTAGAAATGGTTAGCGAAATTTGAAAGTTACAAAAAGCAGAACGCACGTAATTACACATTGTCTCCATTTGTAAATGCAGTTGAACACAAGAAATATCTGCTCTAGAGGCAGCACAAATTGACGAGCTCCAGTGCTCCACTCTTTGTCTGTCTGCCTGTGTGTGTGTGTAATCTTTTATAGATGTTTTCGAGGGAGAATGGAAGAGAACGAATGCAAACAAATAAAGCGAAGGGAGCAGAGCGGAGAGAGCAGACGAGAGAGCCTTACGGCGTAACGTGATTAGGGAGCGAATTGAACGTAAAGTGCAGTAATTTAAGGGTGCGGTTGCCAGTGCTGGCCTAACAAGCATCGTATGCTACCCTCTTTTGCACGTTCAAAACACACTGCGACGCACATGAACGCGAGCGGTTGTGCGGCGAAACGACGAGAGAGAAAGAGAGAATGGGTGAGATCGCGGCGCGAGAGTGAGCGGGAGAGGGGGAAAGCCAAGTGCTCTGTTTGCCTATAAAACTTAACTCTGGTCGAAACAAAATGGGGCGCACGGCGAAGTGAGGCAGCAAGCGAGCGAAGTGCATTCGCAGCGATCGAATCGAGCCCGTAAGCGGCAACATTTGTAAAGGATTACGATCACAATAACTCGCTCTTCATAACTTTCTTTTCATATTTGTCACTTTTTCGTCAAACAGCTGCTGTCGCGTTCGCTCGAAATTCAATTTCGCCGCTCGCAATAGCTCAATATTGCGTTTTCGCTGCTTCTTTGTTTATCGCTTCGAATAAATGAGCGAGACAAAACTAATGAATGCGTCGCTTTATTGAGAACACTTTGCGTGATCAAACGGCAGCTTCTATGACACTTATTGTGAGATGAGGATGAGAGCAGAGCAGTGAAAAGATGTGAAGGCGAACTGAGTAAAACAAGAGTTGAGCTGCAAAAAAGCGTTTGAATGTCGAAGCGGGATGAATGCGGCGCATTGTGAAAACGTTGTAAATTATTTACGAGAAATAAACTCGGAAAATGTCAAACACCCGCTTTAAAAAAGTAAATTAATGTGCGCCGTTTATACGTGAGAACGAGAAAGCGCCATACTTATGCGAACAACTCCCCTGATTGCAATCGAAGATATGTAACTACTCTATAGCAGTTAACTGCATTCGAAGCACTTCTTGCGTTCGCAACGCTCAGCAAACTTCACATTTATTATTCTGTATATTAAATATGCTTTTCAGAAATTAATAAAATAAATCTCGAGTTTTGATTTATCGCTATCGCGCTCGATGCGTGCGGCTTGCCTCGCCGCGTTCATCGTCCACGCCACGTCCTACCTGCATCACTCACTGATGAAATTGACTCGCAGCGTCGCTGCACCGCTTCAACACTGTTTCATCACACTCTCGTTTCCAATTTGATCAACTCTGCTCTTCTCGCGACACTTGACCGGTTTGCGATCTGTCTGATATGTCGCCGGCTGATCTCGCTTTCGAAATTCTATAGAAGCGCATCGTCTTCGAAAGCAAACTTAGCACTCGATCTATTTTTGAAAGATGTTCAATTCAAATGACAAGCATCGCAAGTTTTGAAACAGCTTGAATTGCGAAAGAGAAAACAGTTTGGCATTCGATTACACAACAAATGAGTTCGCTTTCAAATATGGAATGCAAACAATTGCGATATGGCAAAACAGCGTTCAATCGGCGAGTTTTTTGCCCGTGAATCAACGTTTTCTTCCAGAAAAAGTTTCTTTGCTCAGTGCATTGAGCTGAGGAGATGGAGAGCAGATCAAGTTTATAGTAATTTTGCTTTACGGCCGCACTTGTATGCATCCGAGTGGACGCATAAAAAGCGAAGATGAAATGAAAATGCTTATTTAATGGCTTTAATGGTATGAAACTCATTTTCATCCGTCGTTCAATTGCTTCTCTAATGATAATAGCGTTATGCCGAACGAGAAGCGCTGCTCGTATCAAAGTGGCTTAAGCGAGTCTCTTTCATTTCAATGCAGAGACCAAATTAAAATGCAACGAGAGAGAAGCCATCGCAATGATTATGACGACGAAAGCTTTATTTGAAAATGCAAAACATAAGCTCGCACAGCGCTGTGTGGTGAGCGATGCCCGGAATTTCGAAAGCACTCTGCTCGCGAGTTTTGCAATCCACAGAAATCTGTTTTCCTGTCTCACACTGACCCTTTAGCGGCTCAAGCAATGCGGGCCATAATTCATCTTTTCACTCGCTTTCACATATCTACTCGCGGCCGATCTCAAGCCGTCGCTGTGTGTGTGTGTGTTCATGCTGATGATCGCGTTAATGTCCTATATTATGGCAAAAGGAGATAAAGACCTGCCGATAAATGTGCTCCATCAATATTCGCAGCTCACGAAACATTCCGCACAAAGCAGAGCGGTGAGAATTTCCGTTTCCTGGAGCTTAAAACTGATTTGTCTCCATGTGCTCAAAACTTCATTCAAAACTTCTCGCTGCTTTTCAATTCTTGAAGAAAACTTAGCCAACTTTGCACTTAATCAGAGTTTGTGATTTCGAAGCACTTCGTCCTATACTCAAAATTTGAGCTTCTTAACTTGTGCTCAAGCTTTAAATTGAAACTCGTCGAGATTCTCGTTCAATTTGCATGCTGCTATCGTTGAACATTAGAATCGGAAACAAAGCGTGAGAGCGAGAAACAAAACTCAAAAGCAAGTTCGGCATCGATTTAGTGAGCGAGGCATTTCGGCGCGATTACATTCTTAATGATCACAAATCGATGGATGTGCATTAAGTTGTTTTATCTGTGTGTGTATTTAATGGCGATTACTTATAGCGAAATTGAGGAAACAGTTTTCGCTCGCATTGTGCGAAGCAGTTATAACGGTAATCCTTTAAACCGAAGCTATTGATTTTCTGTAAGCCAATAATCGTATAATATTTACTGCTCGCAGAGGAAGTGAAAGACTTTGCTCGCCACGCAACCACTGCTGCTGCTGCAATAAACTGCATTTTGGAAGAAATGCAAAGCTAAGCGATATTAGTGTTTGATTAGAGCTTAACTCTTCTCAGCCGAATGCATTTTTCGTGCGAAACTGTAATCGATGCGCTCAGCAATCGCTTAGCGAGTGAATGCAAAGTGGATTTCGCCATCGATTTTCGGACCGCTTCTCGGTTCTTGTGTGTTGCTTGTTTATTGATCAACTTCAGCTTTCATCTCGCATTCATTCGAACAAATGATAATTAATTGAAACGACAAACGTAAACAAGTGCTGCGCGTCGGTCGCTCGACTAAGCGGTCCGAAAAGCATTATGCAGCTCGTCGATCGAGCTGACAACCACTTGTGCAGGTGTATTGTGCGCTGCAAATGCGCTCGCTTCTTTGTCTAGCGAAAACAACGAAAACGCGGAAACTTTTTAGTGTGCGCGTAAAAATAAATTTCGAAGCGGTTGTTCGCTTCTTGGCAGAGCCACACACGCGAGAAGTGAACAGAGTACAGCACCGTTCGTCGATAGCTGCTGCTAGCCTTCAGCGCTGTGTCCCTCGCTCTCGGCACGACTTTCAGGGGCCAACGATATGAAAATAAGCGAGCGATTATTGGCAGACCTCCCAACTCGATGTACCTGCCGCATCACTTCGAACGTGTGCGCGCCGTCATTTCGTTGGCCACAACTGCGACCGCGACAACACATGCAATTGCGAGTGGAAGCTTATGGCGGTCGGGCGGCCGCGGCGAGCGCTTTCGAGCAATTAGCTGGATGAAAGAGGTGAAAAACTTGCGAGCGCACTCAATCACATGAATATGGAGGCGACGCGCACACACTCGCAACTTGAGTCGATCGCAGCAAATTGCAAATTGAAACATTAAGCACAGTTAGCTGCGAGAGAAGAAGCGCGGTTCGCGATGAATGGCAGACAGGAGTGAGTGAAGGAGAAGCGCGGTTCACTCGACTGCATTCGTTGAATTAATTGCATAGAAAGCGGTTATTAAATGCGAAGGCCGTTGACGTCGCGTATCAATGGCAGCGGATTGAAAAACACGAAATGCCTATACAGCCATTATTCTGCTCGCCTCCACTTTCCACTCTCGCTCTCGCCGCTCTCCCTCGTGCTCCCTCGCCGCTCGCACTGCTCCCGCGTGCTCTCTCGCGAGCATCAGTCAACGAACGAATGCGATGTTTTGGAATGGAGAGAAGAGAGCGCACAATAAAATCGCTTGTTTGCGATCTGCGACTCGGCGAAAAAACAGACGAAACAAACTGCTTTTGTTCGTCCGATTTAATCGATTCCTCTATCTTATGTACACACACAGCGCTCGCATTCTGCTTGCGAAGTGCTTTGAAACGTTAGACGCGCTCTAACTTTCCAATTCACAACACTTCATTCGCGCGTTTTTACTCCTTTCCCGCTTCACTCGCCTCCAACATCGCGGAGACGACACAGCGGCCTCCGAAGCAATTGCTGCAATCCGTTCGCCGCTTTACGTGCCACTGCCTCGATCTGCTTGCGAGTCGCGCCGAGATGTGTAACAGTCAATTGAGCAAAGACAAAATGCACAATTTTCAACCACTTACACAATTTACCATTTGATTTATGTCGATTGCCGCTGTTATCTGTTTTCCGAAAAAGCTGAACCTGTCTGCGCAGAAATGCATGTAAAATGCAAATGCGACCGACGCTTCAAGTGTTCGCTTCAAAATTTAAATTCATTCGAATATTAAGTAGCTGCTGCTGTTGGAAAAGTTTTGTCTGCCGCTGCTGCTGCGTGTGTTCAACTATTTTCGGCAGACGCACGAATTTTGAATCGAAAAAAGCTTGTCGCGATCGGAATTAGCAGCGCAAAAGTGTACATGGCGGAGATAAACTCGCGTCGAGCAGATTAATTAGCGTAGTTCGACAATAAAAGTGATTTTGCTGCGCTGCTTTCAACCGACAAAACACTCGGTCAATTTTATAAATCACTGTTGACGCTAATTACTGTCATCAAATGATGTGCGCCCCACAAGCCTCGGCAATAGTTTCGCCGGCGGGCGAACGGAGTGCGAGAAGCAGCGCGCGTCTATAATAATGAAAATTTAAAGCGAAAAGAGCGTAAAATAAATATTGAAAAACGCAAGTGCCGAAAACGAGAGCGAAACTAGAGTTGATCTGAACATTGGTTCGCTGGCGACGCTGAAACGCGAAACCATTTGTACGTTCTGTGTGTCTGGCTTTGCTTTCGCTCGCATCTTCGCAGCGTTTGCCAAACTGCTTCTTCGTGATGCGTCTATTTGCTGCATTATATTTCAGCAGATTAATGCGAGCGATAAAACTTCAATTATGATCATTGTTTTCAAACACTGCAATCTGTTCTCTTGCACTCGAGACCGATTTCGGTGATTAACGTAATGCTTGACGAGAACTCGACAAAGTCGCCGCGAATAAGTTCGAGCTGAAGCGAAGCGGAGCTTGTGCGCGCTTCGCATCATTATTACTCCGCTATTCTCGTCGCATAAAATCAACGACTAATTTAATGAAGCCAAGTTTTTTGCTGCAAATGACAGCGAAACAAAAAATCGATATCCGCGCACAACAGCTAAGCAGTAATCCTTGTCTATCGCTCGTCTGAACGCATCGAGCACAGCACTCGCGACTTTGCGCCGCTCTCGACGATGTCTTTTTGTTTTGAAAATGCAATTTAAGAATTGCTAAATTCGATGGAAGCACACTTTCGCGGCTTCAAACCGAGTGCGATTAGCGAGCGACTGCCAGCTTCCTCACTCTATTAAAACGCAATGAGCAGCAGCGAGCAGCGATATTCCGAATCAACATCGAATGGATCGCGGAAGCAGCAGCGAAAAAAATGTTTTCGCACTTGATTTGTTTGCGGTGTATGCTCGCTGACACTGAGTGCACTCGTCGTTGAAAGTAGATTACTGACCGAAAAGTAAACGCTCGCTTTCGCATTCACAGCCTCCGAGAATTTAAATTTTCGTCAGGTTCGAGCGAAATGCTGAACAGCGGCTTCGAGCGCTTCCAAACATTTGTAAGGAAAGCGAACGTTTGCAAATGACACTCGAAATTGATGCGTTCTTCGCTGCGAAAACCTCAATGGACTGTAAATTAGTGTTTCACTATTTCGCTCGTAAACCGCTTCCACTTTATTGATTGATTGATCCGTTTTTTGGGCGCACAAAAAGAAGAATGAAAACGAGAATTTCGCTTTTAAATGCATCGTCGAACGTAATACGAGAAGAGATGCGTTAAATCGCTCGAGAAGCGGCTCCTCCGCGGTTTGTGCATATTTAACATCGCTCTGCACTCGGGTTCAATGCAAATAACCATATGTTTGTAATTAAGCGGCGGCCGCGCTCCGAACGCTGCGATTCGACGAAATTTGTGGTCAAAGCCGAATCGGTGTGAAATTGAGAGCGTGTTGCGGCTTCGCGCTAATTCGAAGCGCAGCACCAACGCAAAGTTAGTTGCTCGTTGCATTACGCACTAAATAACTTCAATTACAATCGCTGCTTTCTGCGCACAAAAACACGAAGAACGCAAAGCAAATAAAACGAAAACGCCGGCCGAACGCAGTGTGCCAAATTTTAGGTAAACGTTCGCTTTAGAACTCGAACGCAACGCATTCGCGCAAAACTTTGTTTTTGCTTCTTCTTTGCTGAAAAAAGTTTCTATACTTTAGCTCGGCGCTCGAAAGCGCGTAAATGTGTGTAAAACAAAAATTTATTTATACAAGTTCGTTATTCGCGTTATGTGTGCTTTGCTAAATGCGAAAGAAGCAAAACAAAAACTTTGCGAAAAACATTTTCTCGCCGTACGAATGGAATAAAGCTGAACGCTACGCTGAATGAAAATAAGTTGCGGCGAAATTGAATGCGAGCGAAATACAATGAGAAAGTCACATTGCGAACAGTCGGCAGCGAAAAAACTTTTTTGTTGCGCAAAGCGAAAACTGTAATAAGGCCAAATCAAGGTTTACGAACTTTGCGAATTGTGTGATTTGTAAAACGCGGAAAAGTGAAATGCGAGTGTAAAAAGCGAAAGGCAAAAACGGTCGCAAATTCGATTACATAATTACAGCTTTGTGCGTATAGCTTTGCGATCACACCTTACCGCGGCCCGAATTC
This sequence comes from Dinothrombium tinctorium, assembly GCA_003675995.1. NCBI lineage: Eukaryota > Metazoa > Arthropoda > Arachnida > Trombidiformes > Trombidiidae > Dinothrombium > Dinothrombium tinctorium. The sequence continues at coordinate 32,017 of NCKU01000180.1, forward strand.
GCCGCGATCGCTGCGCGCCGAGACTCAAATGATTGTAATTACGAAAATTCGCTCGACTCAATGACAGCAGTTAATCAATAATCGAGTGGCAGCAAAAACGCTTTTTAATCGCTTTCTGAATGCTAAGTGTCACAATTATTGGTAACAAGCAGTTGCTTTACTGATTAAACGAACCATTTGCTTAATTAATTGTTTGAAAACATGCATTCGCTTAAACATGGCTGCAATTAACGTTTCGCTCCTTCGAAATCGCTGCTAATTAAATCGCATGAGCTTTCGCGATTTGAAAAGCTCGCTGCGAACATGAACAACTGCATTTCGACGAAGTGTGAATGTGAATGCAAACATTTATCACTTGGTAGCCGAAAATAAGCTTCATTCACACATAACTTTGTTCATCTCTCATAAGCTCGCGTATTGTTCATCGCATTTACGCATTTTCACCTCCGCAAGCACCAACACGCAATGAGTTTGTTGTTATTTCCACAATTACAGGATGTAATTAATGAGTTCCATTTACTTTTTTCAGCGCTGTTTCATAAGTTGCATAAACACAGCTCAACTCAAAAACTGTGCAGCACACGCAATTACACTTTTCGCTTCTCTCGCTACTCGTGAACGCGGCTACTGTGTGTCCAATGAAAGCGCGAAGAGAAGCTCGCCACCCGTCCAAATTGAAGTCTGGGCGAAGAAGAACGCGGAGAGCGCAATAAAATGAAGTGATTGATTTTCTAAATAACACACACATTGCTCTCGAGAGAGCGTTTCGGCCAGATACACACACACACATACAAAGTATATACACGCGCGCGTGAACCTTATAATTTTCGCTCACAACTTGCAATCTTCTTGCAAGTCATCACAAGTATTCGCAATTGTCAAAACTCAATGTGCACACTGCTACTTGGAAAATAGGAAAAAACGCTTTTCGTGACTGCCTCTTCTAGCGTGACGACGTTGATATTTTTTGCAGCTTCGCTTCTCTTTTCTCGAATGAGTTTTCAATTTGATTTTGATATAAATCGAATTCAACGCGAATTGTATTACATTACGCGAGCAGCGAGAATATTTATAAGCTACGCGTTTTGTGCGTCTCGCCGAGCGACAAATCGATGAGCGCGGGCATTTTGTACTCGCGAACAGGCGAAATGCTCGCACTTATTTATACATAACAAGCTAGAACCCGAAATAGAAGTATATTGGGCAATATTTTCGAGCGTCGAGCGCAGTAATAAAATTTAAACCCAGCGCAGCCTGCTTTCGGCAGAAGTAGCATAAATCTTTGTGAAAGAAGCGAAGCAAGAATCAAACGCGTGTGCAATTTGTACTAATTTCCACCACAATCGAGTTCGGCTTCTATTGTAGACACACGCAGCACAACAGTTGATCGATACGCGAGAAGCGGACGCTCTTTTCTTTGTTTTTTACGCGCACTCCATTTCCGTGTTATTTTGTTCAATTGTCAATACTCAGTCTTTCCTTCACTCGTTCAATGCCCGCAAACATTTTGTTTGCTTAAATAATCTTTGTGTTTGTATCTCGCTAGCGAGCGTCGTCGATATGTAATTCAAATTAATGAATAAATTAAAACTGAACACGAATTCAAATTTAAATAATGTTTTGATTTATTTATTTTACAGTAAATCATAATTTATATTCATGATAATTACATCAGTGAAGCTTCAAGAAGAAAGAGAGGAGAGACGAGGAAAGGAAAAATTAAAATTTCAACTAAGCTTAACATCAAAAATTGTATAAAACGCAGTTTCGTAATGATTCTCAACCACACTCGATGTAAAATGATTATTTAAAATTCATAAATTTAATCAAATTCGTTTTGATATTTGCAATTGTAGAAGTTCAAATTTAAAATAGAATATAAAAATATTTTTCAAACATTAACGTTAAATTATTTCGCTTATTCGCTCTCACGCGTTTTAAGCGTAAACCAGAGCTTTTAAGATTTCAGCTAGCATTTGTAGAAGTTAATGTAAAAATAAAGTTCACAGTATCTTCATTAGAAAAAAAAAAAATTCGGGCGATATTTTGCTTATATGCAGACACAATATCTTTAAATGTTCTTACATCGACAGTGCGGAAGCGATAATGTTTTTGCATTTACTTTTCAACTTATTTTCGCTCGAAGATTTCGATTTATTTATTTTTTAGGGCGAAAATAACTCGAAACACAGAATACACAAGCTTAGAATGTAAATTGTTTGTGGATTACTTTTTGTGTTCGAAGCGATCGCATCGTTTTATTTTTTTGTGATTGTGGTGGTACTAATGAGAAACTCAACGGGTAAATTAAGTTTTTTGAATCACGCACTTTCTAGAAAATTAAAAAAAAATGTGAAAAATTCTTAAGATTTGCGAGTTAAAATCATTTGAAAAGCACTTGAAAGATTTTTTTTATTGTTACTGCTGCTTGGTTATAATCTGTGTCACACTTTTCAACAGAGTGAGTAAAAGCTGAAAATGTGTTTCAAGAAATTAAGATCATCTTTACACATTTTAAGCTTTGCTCTGACCATGCAGTTTGTGTTTGTTTATTCTTATTTTCGAAGTAATCAATTTATTTTTTTTTTCACTGTAAAATTATTTTTCACCATGCAGATCATTGGTTCGATGAAAAAGTTTGTCTTTAACCAGATCGCTTTCGCAATTTAAAACGAACTTAAACACTTTTATATGTCAGGTTAGATATTGAATCGCTAGAATTGCTTACTCAAAACCTAGCTTATCATAATTCTCATTTTTTTTTTACATTGGCAAACGAACAAAAAATTTTATTTTCATAAAAATTTATTTTTCAAAATATTGACATACTAAATAAATGAGTTTTTCGATGCTCTTGTTTTAAATTTTAATTTAAAATACACGCCAATTGCTTTCGTTAATAACAGCGATGACACTTTTAATTATCCGAAATAATTTTAAATATGAAATTAAGCAAATTTGTTGACATTGTTTAATGAGTTCAGAGCTTGTTAAACGGCAAAAATTAATGCGAGTATTTAAAAAAGTAAATATTGGTTTAAAACAATCCTTGGCTCATAATCGTCAAGTATTGCAATGTCCCCAATATGAATTAACATTGCATTCGAGTAAAAAGCAGCTCATACAATTCAAATTCATTCTGCCAAGTTCGTTTTTTTTCACAATTTTGCTCAATATTGTGATTGACAATTTCAAAATTGTGGAAAATGAGTTTTTAAAGCGATTAATTCGAAACGTTTTTTGATATCAAGTAAGCATCATTGAGAAATTTTGTTGCTCGGTGAACCGAGCTTCCGTGTTCGGCCATTTCAACGTTTGATCCGATTCTGGAAACTCTCTTTTTTGAAATCATTTTAGCAAACTTAATCAAAGTAAATGATATAATTAAACTTCAAAGAACTAAAAATTGAAACAGTTTCTGCGGTTTTTAGCTGTCTTTCCATTTCGCGATCAGAATTCGATATGCCAATTCAATTCGCGTTTTTTACATTTTGAGTGATACGAACATTCGACATTTTTGTTGCTGTTTTTTTGTGAAAAGCTTGATATGGCTTATCAAAAAAATAATAAAACAGCAAAAAATAGCTCGTCCGGGTATTGATAAGGTCAGCCAAAAACGGACAACTTTTTTGTCATTTTTTTTTCGCGCTTATTTCAGCAACAACAACTATAAGTTCGATAACAATTTTTAACTTTAGGTCCAAAATATTGAAAAATGAATATATTCACTTTATTCTTTGTAACAATATTTTAAATCGTTCGTTTTTATAATTCACATTGTGTATTAAAATATTAAACATAAAATCTGTATAACTACATTAAGGTACAAAAAAAGTTGATTTGCTATTTGCGTTTGCTTATTTTCTCGCGTTTTTACTCAAATCAAACTGTTTGAATATATGTAAACGTTTTGTATTGTCAATAACACTGTTTAATTATAAAAATTTAGATCGATAAAGTTAAAAAATTTTTATCTCTGAAAATGTTCACTTCACTTTTTCAACATAATAATAAGTAGTTGCCTAGTGACATTAAGCGATTTTCGAATGCAAAATAAAGCAAAGATTTTTGAAAAATGAATTTTTGAAGAAAGCAAAGAAGTCTAATGCGAGACCAAATCGATACAACTTTCTACCTTATGATCATTTTTTAAAATTTCTCTTTTTATTCTACTTTACGAGGTTCAGCTTTCATTGAATTTTCCTTTTTTTTTTACTAATTAATAAAAGAGCTAAAAAATTGAAAATTTGCATATTTAAGTGGCTCTTTTCCAAGAAGAACGTTTTTAATTTAATGTTTCCAAATTGAAACTTTTCTTATTCACTATAATTTCGTTTAATATACTGACTATATGATTTAGTGGTTTTATTTTTTATTTTGTTGAAAATTTATGAGGCAAGGTAAGTAAGTAAATTTTTGCTTTTTAAAAATTTGAATATAAATGGAGATCAAGGAGTAAAAAGTTATCGAAAGTTGTTGAAAGTTCAGAGAAAGTTCTTCAATTTACGAGTGCTTTCGGGTTCGAATTCATAGTGTTGCACTTTTTTTCATCTACTGTATATTTTGATGAATGAAATACAAAGCGCTGAGCGAAAAAAGTTTTGCTAAACCGTCGCAGCCAATAATGCGTCGTTGGTATGTTTGAAGAGCGTTTACACTGCTCTTCATCGCAAGTCTAGCGGCAAAATTGCGTCTGCTTTTAGCTCATAGAATTGTAACGCTTTTCAATATTTATGTTCAAAATCAGTGATAAATTAAGAAACGTTGAAAACATTTTTGATGCAAAAGCTGTGGCGAATTTTCGCAGAAACAACAGCAGAGGCGTTTTGCCCCTTCACTTTTCTGTTTTCAGGCGATGTTCATATTACTGCACTTGTTACTATAAGTTTTTCATTCTTGCGTTGCGCTCGGATGTTTGAAATCTGAGATTAACGCCTTAAAACAATTAAAAAGTTGTGCCCGCAATCAACGATCCAAAGTTCAAGCTGAAAAATAAACAACTTCGCTTAAAGCGCTTTTCAAGCTGTTTAATGTTCTATGTGAAGTCGCTGCTTTAGAAAAAATCGTCCGCTCGCAGTTAATGCATTTAACACGTTCCGGAAAGTATCGAAACGCGTTACAAGCTCAAGCGATTAGATTAAGTTAATGATCACGCTGAAATATCGAAAATTTTGGAAGCAGTGAATCGATTTGCGATCGAGTCATGTTTCAATTTTGCATTTTCATAGCGGAATACACACTTCCTTGCGATATGGAAAATTTTTTTCTGACTTTTTTGCAATTATTTCGACTCAAAACGGATACCATACAAACGCGGCGTCAAAAACGCGTACAAAACTTTAGTGGAGCGAACACGAAGTGGTTTAATGCAGTTGTACTTTTCTGCGAAAAGGCACAAAAAATTTCGAGATAAACACAAAAAATAACGACCACCACTTGTGTCGACATTGAAAAGTTTTTCCATTGAATTGCGCTGAAATTGCGATATGCGTCGTTCAGTGAAGCAAAATTGATTTATAAACGCGCAAAAAGCTTGTTTATTGATCAAGAAAGCCGCAATTTCAAGCTTTTCGAAATTCGAAAGGCAGCTACTCTTCCATCTCACCACAACGATGCATTTCACTGAATCTCGCTCTTGCTCAATACTTAAACTAGAGAGATAATTTATAAATTTGTTCGTTTGTTTTTTAATGTTTCAGCTAAAAACACTCGACGTAATTGTCTCACCTCTTTGACTAGAAAAAAATATCTGAAAAATTCGATGCATTTCACAGATAAATCAAATTGTGTTTTGAAAAATTGTTTGAACGAATTTTTCGCTTTTAAATCGCTGTTAGCGTGAAAACATTTCTGAAACGCTTTTCAAAAAATGAATTTTTGCACATTTATTTTGTACTTGATGAGCAATTTTTAAACTTATATTTGTGCACAAAACATTTTATCATTAAGTTCAAGTTTTGATCACTCACACTACACTAAAAAAAAAACATTCAAAATGTTTGTTAGTTTTATCAAATAACTTTTATAATGTGCTGAGCTTTGTTAAATTCCATTTTAATAACAAAATTAAACATTTAACATTGAAGTTTGTTCTTATTATGAGCGTTAAATTTTGCAAAAAATTAAATGCGACATAAAAATTTTAAACAGCTTGCTTCGAAGTTGTTTTCTCTAGTAAAGATGTGTGTAGGTCTAACAAATGGTCAGCAACCTCATTCTTTAACTATCATACATCGAGAGCAGCAGCGATTACAATATTTGCAAGTGATCGTTTGCAATCTAAATAATTTTTTGTTGAAGGCGAAATCTTCAAACAAACAATTGAATGGCTTTTCCATGAACATGGTTATCGCGATAAGTTTATTAGTTTAAAATATGCTCTTTTATTATAAATTTCTTCAATTGATAGATTAATTGCTTTGTTCGTGCGATCACTTGTTTTGCTCATAAAAAGTTGTTTAGATTGAAAATCAATATTAAGTTAAAGTTCCGCTCATTATTTTGAATTTCGCGTAATTACATTTATTTTTCACAATTTTTTTGAATTTCAATTAGAAATATGAAAAATTTTGTGCTCAAACACTATAAATCAGCTTTAATAAACTGCTCATGAATGTAAATCGCTTTATTTTCGCTGTTCTTATAGATATTATTGTGTCGGTGCAATTGAGCGAGAACGAACTTTGCAGCAGTTTTAAATGCAGAATTCATAAAAAGTTTATTCACTTTTTGTTCAAAATGAAGCTTTTATCTCACAATCTCATTGTTATTTTTTACCCCGTTCATCCGTCATCCGTCATTTCCGCGTTTGCATCATTAGATAAGATCGTTTGACGCACAGCAACAAGATCGAATCGACATTTTTCACGACAACCAAGTGTAAAATTAGACGAATTAGGGTTTTCAAATATTTCGCAAAATCGAATGAGAAAAAGTTTTCGTGAGTGAATGCAATTTGTGAACTGAATTACTTCTCAGAAATTTGGAAAATTTAAAAAAACTTAATTAATTGCTCGAAGTTGCAATTAATTAAATTTTAATGTAAAATGATTTCAACGCTGTTTTTCAATTTTTTATCGATCGAAAAGCTGCATAATTGAAGTGAAATGAGCGAATGTAATTGCGAACGCACCTGTTCGCATTCGAAAAAAAGCGAATTTCGATGCATCGAAACAATGAATACGCGAGGATCAAGCAAATGCAAAGAAATAGCAAATGAAATTATACGAAGTGAGTGCTTTTTTCGGTTCTTTCTTCGCAAAAAGATAAATTGCAGCGCGTCAGAAAGCGTTTTCAGTGCAATCTATAACATAAAAGGAGAAAAAATTGCGGCGAAAACTAATTCATAATACTTTCGAGCACATGTTTTGCATATATTTTGGTTTAATGGTTAAGAAAACAGCGTTTAAGCAAAAGCTGATATGTTATATAGCCTGTAAGTCTGCTTTCTTCACGCTTCGTTCTGTCATTCGGCCGCGAAGAAGAGATGCAGAAAACGCAAGCTGTCATTTCGTGTGTTTTCTTTCTTCACGACAAGCTGTGTGCGTGAATTACGCGCACCTTTGTCGTGATTCTTTATGAAACGTGTGCTTTTTTTTATCGCTCATTCGTTGCGATAAAATCCAATTTACGGCGAAATCAATCGAATAGCGACAAAAAGATCGGTGCGAGTACTTCGCAAGCCGGTTCGCATATTTCGCTATTTTTTCACTCGCAGCGATTGCCATTATCTCGCTTCAAACCGCTTATCTCGTTATTTAAACGAAACCTCATTTCGTTAATTGCATTCAGTTAAGATTAATTAAAAGCTTACTCTTGTTACTCTTTCTATTTCTCTGCGTTTGACGTGTTTCTTATTTCGAACTGACAAAAATTGAAAAGAAAAAATGAATTCGCAAATTTATGTGGCTGCGCTTAATTGAATGCTCAAGTAAACAATTTTTCGCTGCATAAACGTGCGTTCGCTGTGCATTCGTCAAAATGCGGCGCTGCACCTGAAAGCAGCTGAACGTTTTTGGCGATTGCGAAAACAATCAAAAGCAGAAAATAATTTTTGAATACAAAGCGAATGAAAAGATTATATAGCGTTTCACGCAACAGTTCACATAATTTAAGTGAATAGCGGGCACATTTTGCGAGACGCGAAGTAAATCGCGGAATTCGTCCGCCGCGAGAGAAGCCAGCTTCGATCGCGTACGAAGCGTTCTCCTCGCTTTCGGTTACGACTGAAACACAGCAGTGAAAACACGTCTACAAGTTTTCCTTGTTTACTGATGCTTAAATATATATTTAAAAACGTGTCCATCAGAAATACGGTGTCAGTTGAATGCAAGAACATACTGTGACCCTAATACGAGGTACGCACACTTGCAACGAGTAAATCGTGTTTACGGCCAACAAAGTCGTAAAGTTAGCAAACATTTCACGCTGAAACCGTGTTAGACTCAATGCAATAGAGGAAAAGTGTGCGCCGAAAAGATTTTTTTTTGCAAAAAACTGTGTTATGTCTAATTTCACTGAATTTCAAATAATTTATCGCTAATTGTACACATTTTTTATGTGCCGAAATTTTTCATCTTTATGAAGCGTTTCTCTTAAACTAGCGAAAATCAAGACTAAAAACAAATTTCGGCGTAAAATTGGCAGAATTTTGCGCGGAACGAAAAAGTAAACAAACGATTAAAAGCGCGTTCAGCAAATGATATTTTTGGAGTTCGCATTAATTTTTACACATTTGTTTTGCTCGCGCCGAACTTCAACTCACTTTCTTGCAATTTACATCGCTGCGAAAACGCGTTTCGCATTTTTTCTAGCTTTGGTGACAATTAATTTAGCAACTAAATTTAGAAAAGTGTTCATCACACACAGCGTCTTTGTGAAGAGCAGAAAATTCAGCTCTATTCTCGATTAATTTTGGAACGAGGCGTTTGTTTCGCCTTCGAATTCTTTTTGCTCAGAAAGTAAAAAGTTCACGCGATACATTCGCTTTCCTCGATTCCGTTTGACAAACAAGCTACTTTCACGAAAAAAAATCGATTTTTTCAGCTTGGTAAAGTAAACATCACTTTTCGTATGTCATTTGCCATCCTGGGTAATATATTAATAATATTTTCGAAGCATTGAAACTGCAAATAGCTTCTGAAATCATGTTTGCCTAACAAGGATTAATTGCTTTTATCGTAGTTTTGAATCTATTGGAAACACGGAGAAGAGTGGTTTAAAATAGAACCAAGTGACAATTGTGAATATTAATTGATCTAAAAAAGAGTTAAAATGATGTTTGTTTATAGGTAGAAATAATTTGCTTGCAGAATTAGCGTTCTTTGTCTATCGATATTTTCCAAATTCTCTGTTTTTCGATTATTTTCGTTAAAGTGGCGCAACTCGTTTTTTTTGTTCCGAAACGATTGTTTTTTTAGACGCTTAAGATAACGTATCTTGTATCATCTCTACGTTTTTTTGATTATTATTATTATAGACTACAATTCTTGTGCGTACTTAATTCCGAAAATTTGCGACAGAGATGTGCTACTTTGAAAAATGATGCCAAAATTAGCTTTCATTTAGATGCTATTGAGCCATCTTTCTCGATAACTCGTATATTTGATTTTCATCGAATCATTGGAATCAAATTTCTCTATTCGGATGATGAGGAGAGCAAAAATTATGTCTAAATACAGAGTATGTAGGAATTTAGCAATTTAATATCTATAAGAAACATTTTTGGCTTGAGACTTTTCCCAGAATTTTTCACATCGATGTTAAATTTAGGTGTCTGATTACACAGATTTGAGTGTATATTTCATGAATTGCTTATGTTTAACATGAAATTAATGTGATGCTTGATTTGAATCGCCAATCACATGCAATTTAAACATTCTAAAACCAAGTTCATTTTGAAAACATCGCTTCAAAAATTAAGTTAATTACAATCCATCAATAAATCAAATAATTGGAGGTTAAACATCAATAAGACTACTGAGCTGCTTATTTCAACCATTTGCCTGATCAAGTAAGATTTCGTAAGATTTTTTCACATCATATTTTCAACTTTCTTCGAATATTTTTATTTTTACTTGTAAAAGCTGTGAGCCATGCTTCATTAATAAAATTTAGTCGCTTAACTGTTGAGCGTTAGCTTCAATGTTTGTTTTCAAATGAATTTTAAATAAAAACTACGTTCAACATTTGAAGCTGAATTCGATAAATAAAATTAAAAAGTTGTTTAACTTGCAAAAAAAGTGATAAAGAAGTTCTCATTAATTCTTGAACTGCATCTCACGGAATGAACAAGCGAGAAACGAATGTTTTTTCACTAGTGCATAATTTCAATGCGTTTTTGTTTTCGCATTTCCTAAGCTTTGTTAATTTTCATTTTGTAAATAGAGAACTTTTAACGAAAGCACTAAAAAGCAAAAAGTTGGTTGAATTTGAAATCGTATGAATGTGTATAGCTTTGTAAATCTTTTTCAAAATGTTTGATTTTGAAGCGATAAGCATGTAAAGCAAAAGCGTAAAGGGAATTTGGAGATGAAAGGGGCTGTTTGGGTAGCACATTTGGTTTATTAGCTTTTATTCGCAGCAGTAACAATTGCGGTCACATTTGCTCAGTTAAGTTTGATTCAATTTTGTCAAGTAATTTACGACTCTATAGAAATGATGTTTTTAAATGAGACACGCGTTCTGCGAAACGCTGAGAAACGCGCGTATGCCGAACGCGGACGCGTGAAAAGTTTTTTGAAAAGCGACTTTATTTTTAACCCGGATTTAGGTCTCACTTATTTTCAGAGCTTTTCGCCTGTTCGCAATGAAAACAGCGAGAATTTAAATTTAGCCTCGCTTTTGGTTTCGCAAAAAGTCGGTGAAAGTAAGTTCGCATAGCGAGCATAATGGTGTCTAATTTAGAAAAAAGCGAAAACGACATTTGCGCATACGGTACATGTAGAAAGCACACAGTGTTCTCTGTTCATTTAATGTGCAGTTAAATGCAGGTTCGGAGCGCAGAAGAAACGGTGAAGCGAATGTTGAATTATTAATGAATTTGGAGAAGTGAAGGTGAAAAACGCAATTATTGAATTTCGCGCAGTTTGAAAAGCGAGTGAACAGAAGCTTGTCCTCAAATAATAACTCGTCGATTGAGCAATTAAACCAAGATTTACGTTCTTATTTTTTGCTTCAGCCGTTTCGCTTTCAAGCTCTCGCTTCTTCAAACGTTGCGTTCGTGAGCTTAACTCTTGCGCCGGCCGTGTGTTACGATCGCCACGATTTGCCCTCGTTTTACACTTGTGCTCAAAGCTCGCGATTTTCAAATTTGAATTTATATGAGAAAGCGTGACACCACGCCAAAGTTGATATTTCGCAAAGCGAACGCAGCGACTGCGTTGAATACTGATCTAGAGCGATTGTTTCGGCCGCAGTTTGTTCGTTTTGCAACTCAGTTTTTCGAGTGGAGATGCGAGATGCGAGAGAAAGTTGCGCGAAACCGCAGACAAGCAGATAAGCGTGCATTGTGCAGCGCTTCCGTTATTTTTAATTTTTTTCAGCCAATTTATCATTGAATGTCATAAAGCGACGCGAAGTGAAAAAATGTTTCGAAAAGAAAGAGCAGAGTGTGCGACATGTGCATTCGTTAACGTTGCTCAATTGAACGAGCGCGAAGGCTGCGCGCGTAAAAATAAAAACGAAGGCTGAATTCATTTCACATTTGATGACTGCGAGCGATTGTACTTTCAACGTACCGCACACACGTTGCTTGTAAGGAGTAGCTTTTAAACAAACTTTCGCTTTCTCCATAACGACAATGCGCTCGGTGCCCAAACACTGGCACATATCTTAAAATAGCAGCGGCAGCATTCGCTGATCAATAAAACTTCTATCGAATGCATTTGAATGCATCGTTTTCGCATCGTTTCGAAGATTCGAAACGCCGATTGCGGGCGTACACGCTGTGAACGATGTGCTTTTCCGTCTTTCGAAACGTATTTGAAAAAGGGGCGAAATTTGGTTAAAAATAGTGATGAACTAAGCGACGGATTGCGATGAACTTGTAATTTAAATCGCCCCTTCGCACTTTAATCACAGACGAAATCACAGATTGATGAAAAGCTTTTGTTTGACGCTAATTCGCGCTCGACAATGGCGCAAAAATAGCAGCGAGCGCGGTCGAATCAAATTTCTCGCTTCGCGAACGCGATTGCAAAAAAGACGTGTGAGAACAAAAGGCGCTCAGACGATAGCCTATTGAAATTTGACTGCTGTATAGGACAGTAAGTGAATTTATTGAAAAACGATGCACATTTCACAATGTAAATGCGTGTAGAAAAAGTTCCCCTTGTCGTCGAGCGGTTACCTTCGCAAGCAATAAGAACTTCTTTTGAAGTTGGCTTTCGCGAGACAATGGAGTTGCTGCGAGAGCAAAGTTTAGCCGAGCAGCGATCAATGCGAGCATCGTTTTTAGCTCTGTCGTTCGCTAATGATTGATGAATGAAGCTTCGCCTGTACTTAAAGGCAGATCTATTATAGATACATTTTTCGCTTTCACATCTCTCGCTTCCCACAAAAGTCATTTACTGCAATCGAAAGTCGACGACATCACATCGCACACGGACACACACACACACGCGTGCAAAACCCGATGATAGAACTTATTGAAGCGATCGATTCGCTTTTTTTCGCATTACGTTGAAGAGCGACGAGTATTTTAACTCCATTACAATGCAATGCATTCATGCTAAGCTCGCTAAATTGAGATACTTTGCGTCCACTGAATTCCTCACTTCGTAACTCATCGTTTAAACATCGATCATAGTTTTTGAAGCATTTTATTGGACGAAAACTATGCTCCACTTGGCTTCGTTCGTCTCGAACGCAGAAAGCGCACTTGAAAAGTTTTATCACCGATGACGATAAGTGATCGTCGCCGGTGCTGCTGGTCTAGAACCACGCTTTATAGCTTTTTTCTCTCGCTTCCTGTGAAAAACAGAACGAGTGCGAAGGGAGAAGGCGTACTGAGAAGCACGAATTCATTAATCATCGTTGGAAGATGTGTTTTTTGTGTTTTGCACGGGCCAACAGGGGTTAAATGCAGCGAGCGACAATGCATTTAGAGGCGAATATTTTTAGATCAACTTCAAAACGCTATTGTCTCAGCGCTGTTCGCTCTCTTTTCGCCTTCGCTTCGAATTCGATAATTTACTTCGAACGGCACTAATGAAATTAGAAACGCAAACGAAGTGAGCGAAAAAAACTTTTTCGATGCGTAAATCTCTTCGTAATCGGTGCTCAAAACGTTGAACGCATCCGTTGACAAGTAACACGAGAGCGATAAAACAGTGGCGGCACATAAAAAAACACAGAGCGAAATATTTGCCCTTCGTTCGTACTTCAAATTGATATGTCCGTGAAATGCAGTTAAGTGGTAATTATATTTGATTTCTATTTTAGAAAACGTACACAAAGCGACAAAACGATCGCTCGTGGTTTTGAGCGAAATACGGTAAAGCGTTTCTCTTTTGTGCGAGAAAACAATGATTGCGCTTTGCTTTCTTTTTTCAATTCCTTTCGGAATTATTGAGAAGTTTGGCCGAGATTAAATTGCAGCGATTTGCGGTACACGAGTTTTAAGTACGCTACACTTGTGATATATAAGCGCAGCTTTTTTTATGATCGCAATAAAACGAACTTATCGCAGAACAAACGAAACAATCGCTTGTCTCACAGCAGATAAATGATCTTCTCTTCAATCTTTTCCTCGTTTTATTCCGACTGCTTTCTATCGCAATATGATTGCGGCCATTTTCGCTAATAAAAAGGATTAAGATTATTATTTAACGAACGATCGCGTAAATTGTGACCACATCAACGCGTTGAGGCGGTAATTACGACTAATGAACAGAAGGAAGTTTCTAAGTTGCGTATCTTAAAGTAAATCGTAAACGCGAAAATAATTTTAGCTTCGTATAAACAACATCGAAGTAGGCAATTTTGCTTAATTAACTTGTTTTATGGACTTCACACTCATGAACTGTTCGGCGTTTTGAAGCGAATCGAGGTTTTCATAAGAAAAAAGCGAAGCAACTTTTCTATATTTTCTATCATTTGTTTCGCTTAAATCGAACTGTCAAAAGCGAAGAGAGTGGGCCACCATCTATCTCATCTCTCCGCTTCGCACGGAGTTCGCATTCTTCTTGGTTGCATGTTGTTTACGCTATAAATTATTGATTTTAATGCACCGTCTGCCACGTGTGGAAAAGTATTGATCGAGTGCGAGCTATACACACAACGCGCTCTAATACAAAGCGTGCAACACGTACGCTCATTCGCGGACGCACATTACGGCTTTTGACACCAATTAGATTGAACACAATTTTTTCGCGAACGGGTCCTATTCGAACGAGCACATATAGGTAAAGAAGCAGCAGAAACAAAGCGTCGGTAATGTGGATGGGGAAGCAGTTCACCGCTTGTGTTGGTCGTTCGCTGCAGCGATCGCTATTAAAAAATGTGATCTCACGCTTTTCGATTTAAGAGGTTGCGAGCGTTTTTCATTATGCGATTTAAATCTATAACTCACGTTTTTCGCTGTTCTAACTTTTTCTTCTGCTTTTCGCACACAATCGATTACGAATGAGAAAAGAAGTTCTCTTTGCTTCGAAAGTGGCCTTTAATTAATCCAAAACGCGGAGCAAATTTTCAATTGCGAAACGTTACTGGCGATGCTTGGAAGCGATTGCTTTTGAATCGAGAAAAAATGTTTTTTTCGTGAAACAAAACGAATATTTGGGAGAAAAAATGATGATTCGCAATTGAAACACACGCGAAATGAATTTTATCGAAGCGCACAAATTTGAGGACGATTGCGGCGAAAACAGCGTTTATTTGTGCGTTATGTTTGCTAGTGACTCTAGTTTGTGGCGATTGTGATCATTTGCAAATGAGTTTAATCTTGCTTATTTCCTCTCAATCATCATTTCGCACCATGCGTTTGCAAAGTGCTCGGGTGAAGAGGCTTCAGAGGAATGTGTTCGTAATTATGAAAAAAAAAGCGTGGCACACATTTCTCGTGTACTCTAAACAGAAAATTTTTTGGTTTAAAAATTGAATCGAGAATAAAAAAACGAGCTTCATTCAAATGTCATTTTAATGATTTATGAATTGCGAATGTTTTTCTTGCGCGTATCATTGTCGAAATATGGTATGAAGATGTTACATTTAAAAATAAGTTTATATAAAAACGCTGATTGATTGCAGTTTTCTCTTCAAAGAAAACGCATCGCAAACACATTTCGCGAATAGCTGAGGACGTGTTCACAGTTTTTCATCGATTTCACGGGTTATAAGCAGAAGAAGAAGAAGAAGAAGAGACTCGAAGTGTGTTGCAATACAAACGAATCGCAGTGTAGAAAAAGCGATTGAATAATACGCGCAATTTACGCGTGAAAATATTTTTTATTCACGCAAATTGAAACGTAATTAAAAACTTGATTAATAACCCAATTAAAGCCCACCCATTTACACGAGGTTTATCAGCGGAGCGAGAGGCGAACGCACTCACGTCTCTCTCTCTCTCTTTCTCTCTCATCGCTCTCAATTCACTCCTATTCAACGCGGATTCTTTGCGCTTCCCTCTCGTGCAATACACAGCGTTCGGAGACCCGAACAGCCCCTTCCTCCTCTTCACTTTTATTGATCTCTTGTCACAGCTGCAAACGTATCAAAAGAGAGACACTTTTCACGCTGCAAGTTTTACTTTGTAAAAATCGCCTCGTTTTTAAGCGCTGAAAACGGCGACAAAAAAAATGAAAAAGTAAAAATACCAATGGCGAGAATGGCATTGAGAAATGCGGAGAAAGAAGCGAACTTTGCTCCGAAGCTATTGATTCAAATCTGTTGTTCTCGAACGCTGATGCTTTCCGATGTTCAACGCGCTCCAATCTCGTTTTTTTTTAGCGATGCAAATTTAATGAGATCGAAAACTATTTTATAGGTCGGCGCTGATTGTGTTTTCTTATTTAGGCGATTCAAAGCGCTGCTTTTCGCAGCTATAAAATGAAAAGTTGGCATAATTTTTTAAAATCTAACTTCCATTATTAAATATAGCGCTGTGCGAGTGTGAACGGCGATTACACAATAGACACAAGCGTGAAAAATAACGATAAGCGCTTATTTAACGTTAAAAACGATAACAATTTATGTATTATAGAAATATGCGTTTTTATGGATTGTTGTCGAGTGAAATAATAAGTGCGAAAACGTTTTTTATTCGTGTGAAGTGCAGCGTAACTGGAGTCGTAAAAGGCGCACATTATCTGCCTTCGCTTAAACTGAGCTCAATAAGAAACGCAATAAATTCAATGGTAGAATCGCTGAAATCATTATTGGTGCTATTTGATGGCGAAATATTGTGCGACTTTTCTAAGTCATCGCAATTTTGATATTAAAAAAACTTTGCAATCAAATTAGTGCAAAGATGCGAAACTCTTGTGCGAGCAAAGAAATCTCAATCAAGGCGTTTAATTAAATAGAAGCGATCATAGAATATTAAACGCTGGCGAATTAAGTGCAATTTTATTCTAAACAAATGATATTTACATTTTGAAAGCAAAGAGCTTTTGCAGCACTCATAAAAGGCTGAAAGCGATTACTTCACGCATTCGAGCATTTTTCCATTTCAAATACACATTTAAGTTCGCTTCGAGCGAAACGAACACAAGAAAGCTTGCTTCACGTACGCATTATTTATTTGCTCCTCTTTCTCTCTCTTCTTCTTTGCACTTAACCACTTTTGCACACACAACGCATACACAATGCATGAAACTGGCCCGTTTTCGGCGTCAAACTTCGGTCGGCCAATGTAAAGAATCTGTTTGCAATGCGCGGAGCCAATTATGCCACGTTTTCATCCGTTACCAGATCCGTTTTGTTTGCTCTCCTAGTCTTTCCTATGATTCACCTGTAATTGCGCACTGTTTGACTGATACGTAAATACACGTCGAAAGCAAGAATGAATTTTATCTTAAGAGTGTAATTATCTTTCCCCTTTTGAAAAATTTGTGGACCGCTTTTATTCAACGAAGCAATTAGCGATGGCGTACTGTTTTAAAATTACAAAGAAGTTACATTCAACCAATCGTTGATGCATTAAACATTGAATATGCTTAAGGGGTAAAATATTTGTGAACTGGCTCTGCAGCTAATTTACTACTGTATGTGACAATATAAAAGAACATTAATTAAATAGTTTAGCTAAAATCACGGTCTGGAAGCATAATGGGCGCGACTAGAGTCCAAATATATAACGCCACGCATACCCAACTAGAAGCTATTTTAACCCACATCGAGCCTTCATTTTCATTAAAGTCGCCTTTTGCTGCATCGGGTCTATGTACAGAAAAAGAAACGCAATTTTTCAAAAATGAAAAGGCGGTGTAATATTTGATACATACTTATACCAATTGGTGAGTGTCATCATTACGTAAAGCGATGCTAATGCAAACATGAAATGGAAAAATGACCAACTATATGTTACTCCTTCCTCTTCATTATCGATCGCTGCTTGGCGTTCGACATCGGTGCCTCCTCCTTCACCTTCATAAAATAATTCATTAGCCAAAGTTTAGTAAAGGAATCACAAAGGTCTCTTTGAGTGAAACTCAGTCAGCTAAGCAAAAAAGCAATTAAGCAACTAATACCTCCTTCATTGTCAGTAAGCCGAGTCGAAGATCCACCTGAGTTTGACATATAAAGAGCCAATTTCAGATGATATAATAAAAACATAAGTGAAAACTGCGATACTTACCGCTACCAGAATCTTTCATCAGAATTTTCTCTGACATTGTTATACGCCCCACTTGGCTGTTACTTGACGTTCTGAAAGAAGAATACAGCACACAGCCAAACCAAATACCAAGACCAACCAATGATTGTGAATCAAAATTTGTTGAAGTAGTAGAGTGCTGGAAAAGAGTTGGTTTGCAGCTTTTGTTTGCCGTATTGTTAAGAGATGACCAGGTCAAATACATTGTGTAGAGCGTTATCATTGATGCCTGAAGAAGACCAGATCTCGGTTGGGCTATAATCGTAAATAGATTAAACATCGCCCAATTTTCTTAATATGATTGTTTTACCTTCTTGAACTTTGGGAAGTATTGATAAAATCGAAACAATAATACACAGAATCAAATTGATCGATATAAACACTTTCTGAACCGTGCAATCGTGTGCACTTGTATAGTAAATATAAAGAAGGACAACGGCTGTGATGGCCAATGCGTAATTCAATAAGGTGAAGAAGATGAGCCCTGAAATCGATAACTCAAATTAATAAGACAAAATAGTTCGGAAACTTACCGCAATAATACCATTTAGATTCTGTTTCCTCGAATTTTTCAACCCAATTCTCCGCCCAGCTGTGAGCAAAGTCAATAATGAGAATCAATTGAATCAGGATGAAAATGAAGCCACCGATCATTCCGAAGTACATCCACACTGTTAAATAAATTTAATTATTCTTTATGCTACTGGCAAAAAGAAATTACCGCTTCCGAATGTTTGACCTTCTGGTATGAAGAAAGCTCCGATCACAAATAATATTAAAACCAAATACTTGGGGCCCCAAAATCTAATCGAAAAAATTCTTAATTAAGAAAATAAATTCTTTAAAACGATAAACGAACCCATTTTGAATACCACTACGCCCATCTTTCGAAGACTTGACATTGATCATGATTAGTGAAAAGATTATAAAGAACATTGTCTGCGCAAACATGACTCGATAAACGGCAAGATAACCGACCGCATCCTGACATATTTTATCGTAGCCTGTACCATTCTTGCAAAACGGAACGTGTTCAATCGCTTTTGAAATTGTAGGAGACATCATTATCCAAGAAACCAGCGTTGAGACGACTAGCATCAAGGCATACATCACACGGGTTGAGGTCGAACTGTGACACGACGGACAAGCGGCACAGCAAAGAGTGCAGGCCGCTGACGAGCAGCAACATGCCAACTGACATTTTGTTTACAGAAAAAAATCGATTGTCAATTCGAATAAAACGCACTTTAAGTAAATACCTGTCCGACGGTGAAAACGCCTAAAACAGCTCCCATCGCTGAAGCGTTTTTTCACGCCTGGAATCGAAGCGATATTTACAAAAGTGAAAAGGCGAAAACAACGAACGCTCTCTTTGTTTGCAAAGTTATCGTTCGATTGTTTATTACTCGAAATGAAGTCGACTGTCGCAATGAGCCTCGACGGGGGCGCTCTCTAACTACGTCTCGTTCTTATCGATCGTCTCTTCGATGTTTTAGAGTTCAAAAATGGTTCAATAAAAGATGAAAATTTTTGCACTCACCAATGTTTAACGTTTTCATTTTTACGTCGCTCTTATTTTAAGGTTTAGAACTGCAAAGCAAACTGTTAAAGTGATCAGATTGAAAGATATAAAATTGATTACTTTTGACTTTAAAACAATAAGTTGTGGCGACATGAAAGAGTATTTAAAAGACAAAACAAAATCGTTTTCGTGATGTTTGAAGAAGCTATCGACGTCTTTAGGCCAATCTATTGCCAGAACATTAAACGGTTAAAACTCATTGGCGCACTAAATAAAGAAAAAGGAAAAATTTTGACATTTAATCCTGATCATGCTAAATACAACGCCACAATGTTACCATGCTACAATGGTTTATTTCAATCGAACCGTATTTGCTAAAAGCGGAGAGAAATTAAAAGATTTGTTTGTATATTTCTTCTTAAAATAAAAAATTTTTTAGTTCTTACTGTATGGCCGAATCAGGAATCAATCAATTATCCAGCGTGCCTCTTTCGAAATGTCCACTATGTTTTCTTTAATAACTTTTTAAAATGAAGACCTAATAATTCAATATTAAAAATTTATGAAAGTTTAACATACGCGAAGCAATTTGGCACCATTATTTTTAAAAACGAAAGATTCATTGAACTCCAGTTGAATTACCCTAAAAGGCATGCTTTTCCGTAATATTTTGAATATTTTCAAACGAAATATACTTAATCAAGTGGTCAATTGTTATTTTAAGAGCTTTATTAACCTACGTCTTTTAAAATGTAAATAAATTTAAACTTACCATGAAAACAGAAGATCGGCACAGTCAAATCCGCACTCTGGATTATCAAATTAACATAAATCCGTTTCCGATCATCATTTCGGTATAACTTTTATTCAAAAATTAGCTATTTCTTTTTGATATAGGCGCAGGAACAAAATCTGACGAAATATTAGCTAAATCGCTAAATTCCGTTCAAAAGTTTGGTGAGAATGGGTGCTTTAATGTCTAAATACTCAAATGCAGTTTCAATGTTCGTGAAGATAATAAGACTAATTACTTTTTAAAATAAAACGCAAACCAAATGCCGGTCTTTTCCTTTTGAAATGGATGTTTTACCTGTTCTTTTTCATTGGAAATTTTCGAACCGGGTTTTAGGTGGTTTTCATAACCGGTCTCTGCTTGAACTATAACTAAAGCTGCTGAAATGATTTTCAATTTTCTATTTTTATTCGAGTGTTATTGCAACCGATAAATAATTTATTAACAATCCTTTAAAATGCTTATACACTTCTTGTCTCGGTAAATAACCTTTGATATTGTCGCGGAATAAACCACGATCAACATATTTTATCATATCTTTTTCCGATAAAAGGATTTCTATTTCTGTATAAATACGCGGATATTTCCTTAACATATTGACACAAAGTTTTCAGTCCCTAACTAACCCTCATCACCCTCATTATTCCATAGCCTCATTCCACACTCATAACTCCGTTATATTTTTTTCTAAATAAAGTTGATTTTCTTATTCTTGTGTTGTCACTTGGTGCCGGTTTTCTGCTATCTTCGCGACAATGTCTTTTAATTTTTTTTTACAAAGTTAAACAAAAATCATTTAAATTTAATTGTTTACCTAACAAAAAATTAAGATGCTACTGTTTTTCTCGAAATGGGCGCAAAAAAATGAATACCATGTTCTAGAATTCTTTCCACAGTGTTGAGTTTTTAGCCTTTTTTCAAAACGAATATCTAGTTATCTATGTATTCTATTCTACAAGGCCCCCTTACACCAAATTTAATTTAAATGATGCGGCAAATTTTTTTTGTACGAAAGATATCGCATTTTAGCTAACGATTAAATTTGAAACTTGTAAATATGAAATAAACTTTTACTTATATCGATTTCCAGTGCGTTTATAAACTTTTGTGAAATGCAAAAATGTATTTTGTCAAATTGGATAATTAAATGAAAACTTTTTTATATTAAATTAAAAATAAAACAAATAATTAAACTGAAATCGAGTGAAAAGATGGCGCTGAAGTCTAAGACGTGCCCAGCGTCCGAACATTCAGCATTCACGTTTGAATCGATTTTTGCGAAAAAAGTGAATTCACAGTTGTTTCGCGAAGAGAAGAGTGAATCGCTGTTGATTTGAAGAGAAGACAGCACTCATTCGTCTACCGCTCCGTTGTCGGCAGCTGTCGAAAGCGCCATTATTCGTGAAACGAAGTACAGAAAGCACGAGAATCGGTTGCGGAGAGAGACGTCGATTGAAACCGCTTCAAGTGAACTCGAACAATGGCAGAATATTTGGCGTCGATTTTCGGCACCGAAAAAGACAAGTGAGTATCACTATTTCGTACCGCTTTCAATCGCATTTTTTTAAATTCATTTCAGAGTGAACTGTAGTTTCTACTTTAAAATCGGTGCCTGTCGTCACGGCGATCGATGCTCGCGGATTCATAATAAGCCGACTTTCAGTCAGACTATTTTGCTACAAAATCTTTATCAGAATCCACAGAATATAGCGCAATCCGCCGATGGTGTTCACGGTAAGTTTGATTGAAGAGAGGAGCATTCTAATTAAAAGTGTCGTTGAAGCGCCGATTCCTGGTCTGACGATGATGAGCGACGAAGAAGCGCAGGAACACTTCGACAATTTTTTCGAGGACGTTTTCGTTGAGCTAGAAGATAAATATGGCGAAATCGAGGAAATGAATGTGTGCGACAATCTCGGCGACCATTTGGTCGGCAATGTATATGTTAAGGTTTAAAGAATTAACTCTCTCTCCCCTCTTTATATCAATTATCTATTTAGTTTCGAAGAGAAGAAGACGCAGAAAAAGCTGTCAAAGACTTAAACAATCGCTGGTTTGGCGCTCGACCGATTTACGCAGAATTATCGCCTGTGACTGATTTCAGAGAAGCATGTTGTCGACAATATGAAATGGGGTAACATTTTCTGTTATTCTTTCGTCTTATCTAAGAGTTTTTTTTAGAGAGTGCACAAGAAGCGGTTTCTGCAACTTTATGCACCTAAAGCCAATTTCTAGAGAATTGAGGCGCGAACTTTACGGCCGGCGCCGAGCTAGAGGACGGTAAGATGCTTTTCGTCCACTCTTAATCATAAGTCTTTAAACACAAATTTGTTTCAGTTCACGCTCGCGATCTCGAAGTCGGGAACGTCGTCGCAGGACTCGTAGCCAGGAACGCGAGCGCAGCCGAGATCGCGAACGTAGCCGGGATCGTGATCATCGTAAGCGAAAAAGCCGATCTCGAAGTCGAGAACGAAAAACAAGTCGTGACCGAAAATCGCGAAGTCGTGAACGTCGCTCACGAAGTCGGGATCGTGATCGAAAACGTAGCCGTGATATACGACGCAGCAAGAGTAAAGAGCGTAAAATCAGTCCCGATCGCCCGTTATATCAACGAAGTGCTGGATCCGTTGAAAGAGAAGCTTCTGCTTTGGAAGCAGCAGCTGCTGCTCTAATAAAACAAGAGTATGATGGCAAAGAACATAATGGAATACCGTAAAAACATTCGGAAACCTCAACGCGTAAACTCATTACATTTCATTGCAACGAACAATTTACAATTTTTATTAAAATATTAAATTATCCATTATTTTCTTACCGTTTGATTTCCGGAATACTATCAGTATTTAGAATGACAATTCGTTGTCCATAGACAGGAAGAGGAATATCTGTAAATAATTCCCATGCGTTTGCATTCTCGTGCAAAACTTCGACAGCTCGTGACGCACGTCCTGTTCCATCATATCCTCCCAAGCAGTATATTGTTCTGCCTGTTAAAATTTGGTTTCACAATGTTAAGAAACTTAAATGAATCGTATAATCGAAATAAAGTAATGTACATAAGGTAGATTCTGTTCATTTAAAAATAAATAGAAAATAATGTAAAAGCATAGCATTTCTTTTTTGAATGAACAGAGTCGACAATACAATACAACAATAACAATAATAACAATTCTTACCGACATTTAGAATACAACATTTGCTTCTTGCGATTATAAGTTGTGCGCCTTCTTTCCATTTTTTTGCCATTGGATCATAAATCCAAACACTGTTTGATTTTATTGCATTTTCACCAAAATAGTTCAATCTTGTTGACAACTGCCCTCCGATGACATAGATCCAACCAGCGACAGTAATTGCGGTGGCAAAAGCTACTTTCTGAGGCAATGGTTCTTCTCTATTCCACTTCTTTTTAAGCAAATCATACCGAAACACTGTGTTTGTCAACGAAATTTGTCTGGAATCACTGATGATGCCACCAATAATGTAAAGATCATTATCAACAGATCCAACCGCCATCGCAATTCTCGGCGTAAGTAGTTTATGTTTCAGAACTCGCCAATTATTGAATTCAACGATGTATTCTTCGATCGTGTCAAGAATTCTGAAAAATTCAGAGATAATTTACTTCATATATTAATAAAAGCAAAGCTTACTCATTATCATTGTTCATTCCTCCGACAGAGTAGAAATGATCGCCAATTCGGATGACAACATGTTCTTTGCGAGCAATGTTCATATCTGCTACTCGATCAATTCGTTTACTGAGCAAATCACAAGTATAACAAGCGTTTGTAACAACTGTGGCCGACTTGAGATTAAGCCAAAATTTCAAATGCCACAAACCAAAATTAGATGTGACAGATTCTTCACTTCCACCGACAATGAGAATGAATCTTCCACGCGTAACGCAGCATGAATCGTAAGGAATACGAGGTGTAAATGGCAGTCCAATAAGAGCTCTCCATTTTGGAGTAGCCTCTTGACCCTCAACATACAATTTACAACACCAAACTAAGTCACCAAATTTTTCGGTGTAATTACCAATTACCACTATTGATAAGTTAGTCGTTTTCAATCGCACAGCTTTACTTTCAGTTTTCGCTTTAAATATTTTCATTAATGTCGAAGTTAAGAAATTCATGTTTAGTTGAAAATTTTAATTAAATTATAATTTGAAAGTCAAGTTGTATTTTGGTTAACTTGCACTCGGGTTCATTCGATATTTAAAAGAATTGTAGCGCAGACGAATAAATTCAAATGCAGTGTACGTATAAAGCCAATTTGTTAAAATCTCACATTAATCATTATTTTATTGGCTTACAGTCAATAATGGGAAGAATTT
>NCKU01000181.1:247-56292 GCA_003675995.1 Dinothrombium tinctorium
ACAGACAGACAGACAGACAGACAGACCGACAGACATTACGAGATTAATAGCGTATTTCACTTCGTGAAACTCGCTAAAAACACATTTTGGCGGATGTATGTGTTGTGTGTGTGTATATATATTTGCGTTTGATGTTTAAAAAAAATCAGCGTATCTCAAAGTTACGCTTGTTTTATCTCTGCTTTCTCGTGTTTGGAAACAGACGTGATACTACACATAATACATGCTCCACCTCCATGTTTTTGCTCCTTCTGTGTGGTCCTTTTTCGCAGCAAAAAAAGTAAATAAATGTAAAACTACTTTCTACTCTCGCTCTCCACACCTGAATTAAGCTTTTTTTTTATTATTGTTATTGCTCGATAAAAATTTTCGAAAATTACGTGCGAACAAAAATTATTCTCGAGATGGACACCTTGAGCGCATTTCGAATTTAATGCGTTTTAATAGTCGCATTAATTTGGTAATTAAATTAAGAACAAAAGCTTTGCATTTATTATCGCACAATTTTACATATCATTACGCATTAACGTTGCAAATGTATACAATCTTTAAACATTTAGGTTTGTGATTAAATTTTCACTCGAAAAGCGACGTAATTCACGATTTATTTATTGCGCGCATTACAGTAAAAGTGAAAAAAGCGAGCAGCGAAAAACTATTAAACTGACGTAATTATTATTAATAAAAAAAAGTGAAAAAGAAGAGCGAGAGGAAAAAAACGCGAAGATTAAAGCCTTTTTTGTGCGCTGAATAAATAATTTAATTGCGCTTTTTTTCTCTCTCGCGCTCTCTGAAATTTTATTGCCCAGAAAGGTGATTAATTTTTGCGAAAAGCAGCTCATAAAACGAGAGAAGCAAATTAAAGCTGTGTAATAATAATGATAATAATAATTTTTTTATGCTTTTTTATTACGTTCACACAAAATTTTCATACATGTTTCATGTTTTTTAACGCGATTAAATCGTAAGTAAAGTGAAGTAAAGTAAAGCTAGCGATAGCGTTGCAGTGAACGTGCTTTTAACACTTTTTTTCTGTAAATATTTATTGTGATCATTTGCGAAAGTGTATAAAAAGTGATGTTAAAAGCGTTGTTCTCGCTGCGTCGAAGAAATGGAGCGCGCTTTATGCATTTATGTTTACGTTTGTTTGCGTGTAATTTCCGTAAACAGCGTTCGGCGTGCAAGAAAGTTGAATTACGCGATAATCGCGAGGATGTTTGCCTACGTTTACGTTTACAGCGCAAATAACATATTGTAAAAATTTACACACAATTTGCAACATTTGTAGCGAAATGGACACATGTAGACGATGAAGTGTGGCGCACTTTAAATGTATCGAAGTGTTTATTGTAGAGAATCGCGAATTTAGCCACGAGTGCAGCAAAAGAGTCTGCAATTTCCTTTTCAGCTCACATCGCCAGCTTTCGCCGATCGATCAGCTTTCACTTCTTTTTCTCTTCTTCCCGTCTGCAAAATGAACGCTTTTACATTATACACTATCGTCATACACACCGATTTTTTACGCACAGCTCGCTATTGCCGCTCGCTGTATATCACAATTTTTTTCTCGTCTCGTTTCGATGTTTAACACATACTTTATAGTCGTTAAGCAAACACAACGAACGCATACACACTTTACTCTTAGTACGAAGTGCATAATAAAATAAGCTTTCTATGGATTATGGCTTCACATTGTATAGCGTTTTCATTTTCATTAGAGATAATAAAAACGCTTCTTCTTCAAACATCGCATTGTTCACATTTTCATCGCATACTCTGCGCGCAAGAAAAGAAAGCAAAGTGACGATTATCTCAGCTCTTCTCGGAGATGCATTCGCGTCACTTATTAAAAATGGAAAGAAGAGAGCAGAGAACGAATTTTATTTTTAAAACTTCTCGTCGCGGCTAAAATTGTATGTGAAATGCTGTTCAAATTGTTCGCGATAGTATTTCGCGATATATACGCCGAGCTCCACCTTTGCTGCAAATATCCCCGAGGGCCTTTGACTTTTTTTAGCGCTCAATAAATTAACATTTTTACGTAATTAGCGAGCTTCCGATGGTTTGAGGAACTAATTGCTGTGGATGCTTTCGCTGTTCGCATTTTTTTAAAATTCTCTCACTCGCTGCCGCCGACGCTTCACTCTCGGATTATCTTCGTTCTTGTCTTGTCATTTCAAATTTGTTTACAAGATGAGAAAACGCAATTCGTTAGTTTCATTGCTGAGATTCCGCAAATTTTCGAAACTTAATTTTTTCGCAAGTCAGCGGAGAGATAAAAAAAAATTCATCGCAACAGAACGATAAAACTGAAAGCATATTCAGCGCTTAATTTAGGTGCCACTTTGAAAACAGAAAAAATGTTTTCAAACATTTCATCCGCCACATCTTCTTCGTGCATGTTTTGAGAAAGTGATTTAAACTCGAAATACTTTTTGCGTATTTTTAAGCGATGCGTTTTTTGACATTCGATCATAAAGTGCCATATTCATGTCGCTTTCGATGCGATTAGTGTTTATATTCGCTTTTAAAATTAAATTTATTATGCAGAAAACATTATTTGCTCACAAATATGCGTGGCATGAAGTGAAAAGTCGCTCGCATTTTTTTCGTTTTCTCCATCCTCGTCTATTACTTTAATAGTATTAAACTGTAAAACGGTTAGTTAAAAATGAGACGAATAAATATTTCTTACGCATATCTTTCTTAAAAGTGCATTTCGCGCTTTACAAATTGCGCGACGAACATTTTCTTCAAAATTTATCATTCAACTCGTATCTCAAGACTGAAGAAAATAAATATCCATAAATTGCGTAGCATCTTTGCGCTTATCTCGCGCACTCAATCAGCTTAAAAAAACGAGTTTCGCTTTTTCAACAACGGTGCCAGATTTTAATCGAAAATGCTTTCGCCTTATATGGCGTAGAAATTGTTTTTATGAAATGCCAAATTGTGTTTTCTTACTTAGATTACACTTTTCTTCTTGCACATCATTCTCTTTCTTCAATGCTTTCCATTTGTTTATTTATTTATGTTTATTCTTTTCAACTTTGAAATTGCGTTCTTAAATTTTAAACATTTCACTTTAAATTTATGAAACGAGAAAGGAGTGAAATTATTAATTTACGAGCTTAGCGCGTCTTTACAGCCGCTTCGTGCAGTTGGCTGTTTATAAATTTCTAATCAATATTGACGCTTTTATTCTCAGCTTTGCATTCGGGAGTAGCAAGCAAGCGATGTTTTCCATTGCGTGCGCTGTGTTCCTCTTCTTCTTTTTTCAACTCTCAAAAAATTGAATAAATTTGGCGCGAATGCATTACAGATGCAAATAATATCGCGTTTTTCGCACAGCATTTTAGATGAAATGATCTTGTTTCTTCTTTTTTCGCTGTTGAAAAATGCAAAAAGCGCTGCTTAATTTAAATTTTCACCTCTGCCATTGCTTTTTTCTCTCTTATTCATTTTGTTATATTTCATCATTATTTTAACTCGAAATGTGAATTTTATTTAAATTGCAAAATAATTAAGTTTGCTTTTAATTCATTTCGTGTTATACTTTAACAACGCGTTTTTATTTCGTCAATCTATTTCGCTTGTGTCACGATGAATTTCACGAGTGTGTTTAGTGTTCTCGTCGAAAAGCAGCAAACCACATCCGAGCTTTTATAATCAAATTCGACATCGATTTTATGACATAAAAAGCAAGAATAAAAATCGTAATGAGTTTGTCTTCGCTCTTCGTCGCTCTTTCGCTACTTTTTCGCGCTTTTCTTTTCTTTCTGGTTTCATTCTGGTATTAAAAGCGTTAAAAGTGACATGTATCGCGTTACTAAAAGATACTTTACGTGTCATTACTTTAATTGAAAAAAAGCGACGCAAACGACAACCGTTTTCAGCTTTTCGTTCGTTTTTTCGATAGTTTTTGTCGCGAAAGAAAGAAAAAAAATGCGAACCGCTTTTTTGTACAGAAAATAGCAAAGTGGTGTGCTTGTCATTTGTGTGCCATTTTCAATGTTTTCGTTTGTTTTGTGTTTCGGTGACAAAATAAAAATCAAATGAAAGCAAAGCGTTCGCGCCGTTTCCTTTCATTTTTGATTGATTTCAAATTTACAAATAGCGCAACAATTTAAACAACTTTCGTACACAATTTACACCCATTATTATCATTATTTATTATTTAACTCGAGTTTTTTCAATCGAAAAAAGCTTTTTCTTTATTTGCACTTTATTTTCGCGATTGAAAAGAAAAAATTGAACGTTTTGTACACACACACACACACACACACACACATTGAAAGCGAACACAAAAGGCGTATGCGTTTTGCGTTCATATCTATAAAAAAACGCTTTTTAGCAGATTGTTGCATTTTAATATTGCTTCGCTTCTTTTCTGTTTCTCGAACTCAAAGCAGTCCGTTTATCATTCGTTTACCTTCTCTTTTTATTCAAAAAGCATTCGCAGCAATATATGCGTTTACGTTTTTTTGCGCGTAATACAGAAACATTATTTACGCAAAATTTGACAGTTCTATGGTTATAAATCTACATAATAGTCACCATTTCCCAATAGTTTCTTTCGTGTAAAGATTTTTTTGCTGCGGAAAAACAAACAAAATAAAATCGAACAATGGCATACGATGGTAGAAGGCGAAAAAGATTTCGGCTAAAAACTCGGCGCTTATCGAACGCTAGCATAGAAAAGCGAAAAAGCGCTCGAGCTATGAAATTGCGTTTTTTACGCGCTTCTATTTTACATCGTTAAAGCGTTTCGAATAAAATTGAGGCCATTCGTTGTTGTCATATTTTTTCGCGTTCGCATTCTTGTTTTGTTTCGCGATTGAAACAGAGAATTTACACGAAATCAAACTTAATTCTACTTAAGTCCTCGCTTATTATCCTCTTTTTCTTGTGGTTCCATTTTTATTTATTCTACCGTTTTCATCTTGCGCTTTTTTTTATTTGCTGCCAAACGTAAAGCCGAGCAAAACGACTACCGTTAAAACAGGGATTTACAGTAAGAGTGTAATTGAGTGATTTGCTGCCGTTTAACGTATAAACCATTATTTTTTCGCTCGTTTTGTCTAATATAAACCGTATTAAAGCGGCTTTATTTGTTGCACACGATTCTGCACAAAACGCTATTTAATGTGTACGTGTTTTGTGCGCGGTGAGAACGAGAACACACTGTGATGTATGTGTATTATACGTTTTTTTATTTATAGCGTCAATAAAGCAGCCGAATAAGGATAATAACAGCGTATGTAAGAGCAGTAAATGTATTAATCGAAAAAAAGTGTTTAAATCGAGCTTTTTACTCGAACACAATGAGTGCGTATGCATCGTTTTCCTCATCTCTTGCTTTCTCTTTCACTCTTGGTGCAGTTCGCTGCTATTTGCAAAAAAAAAGGCGAAACATGAAACACTCATTACATTCATTATCCAGTGTCGTAATGATCGGTTTTTCACATAGAAATCACGAGCATAGAATAGTAATCACGATAATAATAGCGAAATGATGGATGCGTCCTATTCCCAAAGTGAGAACGCCATCGCTTTTCGATGCATCGCGGTCGTTTCGACAACCATACTTTATATATTATATCGTCCGTTATGAGCAAGAAGAGAAAAGAACGAGAAAGAAGAGAGAAGCGAGAAGCAGAGAAGAGAAAGATGTGCAGAAAAGAAAAATTGATTGCATCAAGCGTATTAAGTGTATGTGAATCGAGTACGAAGCATATTTTTCTTTCGCTCATTTTTACAACTTATTTTATTACAAACGCAAACTTTTCCTTTCGCTCCCCTCTCTTTATTCTCTTATTTTCTCTTTACTCTTTCTTTCTTTTCCTTCTTTTCCTCTCCACTCTTCGTTTTATTTTTCTGCTTCTCAGCCATTTCGCCGGTGGTCTGCTGCTCTTCTCTTTTCAAAATTGCCAAACCAAACCATTGCGTGTGTGTGTGTATCTTTGTGTAACTTCGCACGCCGTTAAGAACTGTGGGCAAACAAATACAATCGCAAGTAGAAGACTATTTTTTGTCTTCTACCCACAGTTTACGCCAATTAATTTCACTTTTGACGCTGATTTGATGCAAACGATTTCGAAAAGCGTTACGTGTTCAGATATTCATCGCATCAACAAGTAAATAAAAATGAGCGCGTCGCGTGTTTAAATTTATCTTCACTTTATCTCTGCTCTGCTCTCTCTTTTCGCTCTTATTTCGAGCTTATTTGCAATGAAAACGAATTGTACTTTGATTGAGAGTCGAAGCGCACTTTACCGTTTAAATGTATCGCTCGCGTCCGATTCGATCAAGACGCTGGTTAAAATGTAGAAAAAGTAAATTGAAATTGTCGTTGATTTAGCGTTTTCGACCGAAAATGATCGCGTTAAAGCGATGTATTCAAACTGTTTCATTTCGTTTTACAACTCGTACAAATATATTTTTACTTTTACCTCATCTCTTCGTTTAAGTGTGTCAAACAAAATCGCAAACCCATTAAGTGAAAGTGAATAAATTATTTTCAAATTTTTAATTTAAAATGTAAAGCCGCTCATGACACGTTGTCATTTAAAAGGCTTTTTTTGAACGAGTCAAGCCGTTCCTTCTTCTGCATCTCCTTTTTTGATCGCTGATTTGAATTTCATAAAAAGCATTTGCTCTTAAAATTCGTAAAATACGACAGCGTGCGGGCTTCGCGTTTGTTCAATTCGTGCATAGAATAACATTTTTGTGCCTACTTTGCTAAAACACACAGCGATATGCATCTCAAACAAAAAGCCACAACGATGAGTGACATTTCGATGCATATTGAGCACGAAGAGATTGAAATGTCAATTCGTACGAACACCGCATTTTATCTCTCCAATTTGATATTATCGGCGCTTTTTGCTTACTAAACTCGAATAAAAATAAATATTATCGCTGCAATCGAAAACTATTGGGCAAATTGGACACGGTTTATGTCTGCAAAATTTCATTTGATATTCTCTTTTCTAGAATTGTTGAACTTAAAATGCATCGCGAACATTCTCGAGTTTGTTTTAAAATTCAGAATTTATTTTTCAAATAAACTTCGAATATTTTTGAAAAAAAAGTTTTAAGCAAAGCAGAAATTGAGGCAAAAATTGCTCTATAAAATTTTTATAGCTTCGTCTACTTTCTAGCGAAAAAAATTTCTCTTATGCTTTTCTTTCATTTGCCTTCTCGCTCTCTTCTTTACGAGTTTGAAAAAAAGCAATCGAAATCGAAAGTTATGAACTAATGTAAACGTAAAGTCTTTCGCCTTTCGCAACACACCTTTCCTGTTAGTATTACGTTTGTTTTCAATTTGTCATTTTCGTGAAAATATATATTACGTTTGACTTTTACGATTTGCGTTTTCAATTTTTTTGCTCGCCGGGAAAAAATGATGAATATAATATTAGGTTTTAATGCATATTTGAAATGAAATGATATCGGCCGCAAAGTAGAAAAAACTTTTTTGCTCTAGACGAGGAAAAAGTTTCGTCTATAGTTTTTTTTTTGTATTGTTCGCCTGATAATACAATTCGTGAAATTTTTTGTCGCTCGAACTTTTTCGCTGTAAAATAAAAAAACGTATTTCACCATTCATTTTCGCATTTAATATTGAAATATGTATTATACACGCATTTCAATAGCGGGTAAAAAAGAACTCAATTGACTGATAATATTAATGTCACATATCGCATTGCAATTTCATTCAATTCGCGCGATTCGCTTTATAATGTTATGAATAAAGCATCACAAACTGAACTGAATAATCTTGAACTATACGATTTAGAAAGTAACAATTTCATGTTTGCTGTTTTTTCTTTTCATTTTATGAAAATTTAAAAATCAAAATTAAATTTTACAAAAGCGCGATGCTTATTCTTCTTTCATCTCTCAATTTCGCTTACGTATCGCATTCAATCACTCGCAAACTTTCAGTCTGTTTACTATACATCTGTTCAAGTATCATTTTACATTTTTCATCTTTTTTCCATTTTATAAAATGAAATATGACAAGAAAAGAGGAGAAAAAATTTTGTGAGCAAATAGATATTCATACACACACTCCCGATACGCGCTGTTGTTTAAACAATCGCAATGCGATCGCCGATTTAAAGAAAGAAGAGTTAAATTCGATCTGTTTTCTTTTTCGAAATTTACTCTTGGCTCAAGTATACATTCTCCTTGTTTAGCTCTTCTAGAATTTTCTTTTTCCTCTAACATTTTTCATCGCCTCAATTCGACACCCATTTTGTGTGTAGTTTTCGAGAGAGTGCGATCGAGAGAGAGAGAGAGCGAGCAATGTGAAGTGAGTGAAGTGAAGTGGTTTTCTTTTTCACTTTTATTCGCACACTTGAATCAAAGTGCAACTAATCATCATCATCATCATCTGATTCATCTTTTGCGCAAGTAATCACTGCTCGCATCATTTCGTCGAATATCTGACGCGTATTATGATAATATTTTCACTGTTTTTGGTTTTGCTTGATTAGGTAAATGACGCGAGAGGCTTTATAAATAAGCATTTGTTTTGTTTTTTAGCGCAAAATTTAATATTCACTGAAATGTAAACTAATCTATTTAACGATCGCGCATTTTAAAGTGAAAGTATACATAATCAATGCATAGAGTGTTTTTGTTTGTTTTCTCTCTTCTCTTTTCGCGTGAAGCAAAATGAATTTAAGGCGCACTTCATTTCGTGTAATTTAATATACTTCCTTTTTCGCGGAATAATAATGTTTCGCTTTAAGTTTGCGTCGAGTCGTTTTTGCTTCATAATTTTGTACAAATTTTAATTTGCAATTTATATACACGCACCACAAGCTCTTATTGCACACTTTGCTTATTCAAATTAATGAATTCGCGCTAAAAACGATCGCTTATTTTGATTGCAATTTACCTTCCAACACTAATCACGCGTTGCGTTCGCTATTAAAACTAATTTTTGTGTCTCGCCTAGCGCAAATCAAGCGAACGCTGTGCTATCGATTTTATTTTCATTGTGCTCGCTTTTTTCAAAGGGTCACTCAAATACAAAGCGACTCGCAACTGCATTTTCAATTGTCATTGATGTCTTCTCAAATTCTTTGTGAAAAAGCTTAATGCTCTGTGTTAAATTACCGCATCACGTTCGCTTTGTGTCGCACTAAATTTTGAAAGAATCGTCGCGAGTTAGATATAAATAAAAGCGAAGCGAAAAAAAGCTGAAGTCGCTTTTTCATGTACAATTTTTGTATTATCGCTTCTGAAAATGAAATCATAAAAAACGACAATTTTTTGTTTTAATTGAAAAGCAGACAGTTTTTAGTTGTGTTTGACAGTAATTACCTCCGAAAAAAATGGAGAGATGGTTTCATAATGATTTTTATCACGAATGAATGATAATTACAAGTCGCTGCAAATGATAGGAACATCTGTCGTTATATCGTTACGGTGATCGCCATCAAACCACCGGCAACAAGTTACATTTGTATCTAAACCAACCAACGACCAAAGCGTTTTTGTTTTTAAAAACTTTGTTCTTTAAATTTTTTTTTGCGCCTAGAAACATCGATGTGCGTGTGCATTTAAATTTTAGTTTCGCGCCGTTGACCATCTAATTACACACTACATTAAGCGCGTGTATGTGAGATGCTTAATGATTTCAATTAATTAACTAATTAGTTATTTTTTCGATAGTGAACTGTCATTGTTAGCAAAACTTTGGGAAGGATCGTAATGTTGTAACATAGTAGTCAATTAAAGAGATTTTAAGAAGTAAAAATAAAAATAAAAACAAAGCTTCCTGCCTCAAAGATGCGTCTACTTGAATTGTTTTTCATCAAATAACATGTGAAAAGAGTGATTGGCATTGTTTTTTATTCGATTAAAATTTAAATTTTATTCAGAGCCATTTAGAATTTAGAATTTACATTCAAATTAAATGCATTATTTATGCGCTTGGCCGTTTTCAGCGCTAAATAATGTATTCATAGTTTATAACAAATTCGATACACGAGTAAAAAGAAGATCGTCTAAGCGTTTACAATATTTCATTTCCACGAATAATATCGAAGGCAAAAAAAAAAACAAAGATCAATATTGGAGTAATGCATTTAATTTAATTTTGGCTGAAATACAAATTGCTTTAACGAGTGGTGTAAAGAAAAAAAAATTAAGCGAACAAAATGGATAATTACATTATGGCGCTAAATTGACGTTACTTTCATTTTGTTACTGTCGCTAAGTAAAAAAAATTTATCGAAAGTGAAAAGAGTTGCTGAAGTTTGTTTTCGCCGAAAAAATTTTACATCCACTTTTCATCGTTTTTTGCTTTTGTTGTGTGCAAACATTTTTTTGCAAATTAAATTTTTCGCAAAAGTGTCTTAAACTTAACATTTCACTTCGCTTTTTTCTACGCCATGAATTAAGTTTGTGTGTAAATATTAAACGAGAAGCGGTGGAAAGAAGAAGATGAAGTAGAAGAAGAAGAAGAAAGAATGTTTGCAAAAGCAAATGCAAACACATTTCTCTCGTCTTAGAGTTTTAAAGTTTTTCAAAAAAAGAAAAAGCGAATTAATTTAAATCTCTTCTCTCGTCTCATCTCTTTTCGTTTAAAAACGCTGCTCGCAATAAACGCGAGAGGCTTTTTGTTGCTTGAGTGGAGCGAGCGAAAAAAAGATTTTTGCATTTTAAATTTATAGCCCACATATATTTTTCATCGCGCACACATCGCATTAATTCACGTTACTTTTCAAAGATTAAATTGA
Source organism: Dinothrombium tinctorium (assembly GCA_003675995.1). NCBI lineage: Eukaryota > Metazoa > Arthropoda > Arachnida > Trombidiformes > Trombidiidae > Dinothrombium > Dinothrombium tinctorium. Next base: position 11,008 of record NCKU01000181.1, read on the forward strand.
AATTTGTGCTTTTTTCGTTTGAATTTTAAACTCCAAACTTGGATGGCGTATTCTATAGATAAGCGAGTGCACACAGCGGACTAAGTGAAGTTGTTTAGCCGTAATTTGCTCGTGATTGACGCATTGTCGTTAACTGCGTACGGCGAAACAGCGAAAAGACATTCAGAGAGAGGGGCGAACGAAAGCGCGCGTTATAATTCATGGCGGGTGGCTGTCTGCTCTCCCTCTTCTGCTCGCAATTATATAAGCGACTCAAACTATTAACCGTTGAAATTGATGGCGTTTCGTTATCGACGAGCCCGAAAGTGAGCGAAGCGAGAAAAGAAAGGAGAAGCGAAAGCGATGAGATGTGAGCGAAAAGCTTTCTAGACGCGGACGTAGAATTAGAGAGCGAAATAGAGACAAAATCTGCACTCGTTTTTTCTCGTGCGATTAAGACACGAAAGACGAAGAGGAAAGAAGAAAAAAATGAAAGGAGATGAAAAGCGCACAAAACTCCATATGTTTCAGTTATTGGCGATGAGCTTGTGTGTGTGTTCCGTGTTTATTTCGTGTTAAATAAGGTTTACTGCACAACGCACAGATAACAAGTTGCTCGTGAAAAAATGATGCGAGCTGCAGCAGTCGTCGTCTCCTCATCTCGCATCGCTCTTTCTCCGTCTCTCCTTTCTCTTTCTTCCCATCTTTATCAGATTCGTTGCCATCGCGACGTTCAGCTTTTGAACGAGTGAAAGGCTAAAGGCTACAAATGAAGCGCAAAGTGATGGATGAGTAGCGGACGGAAAACTAAATTATTAATGGTTTTTCCTTTATAGAAATGCTCGTGGGTACCATGCTTTAGCGTGCTGTGCGAACGCACACTGTATGCACCAACATCACTTTCTTCACCACCTCTGTCTGCCTCAGCCGCACTCCGACGTTCGCAATCGTCTCGCTATTTTCTCGCTCATTCTCCGCTTCTTTTTTATTGAAAGCGGAGAAATTCTTTGCATTACCGCAGCGACGAAGCAAAAAGAAACTGTTACTCGATTCGCATACATGCACCAAAATCGAGCCAAACGCCGCTTCTTTTCTCACAACATTTAAGATTTGTTTTCGCGATAAAACCTCGCGTACCACTGTTTCTTGCTTTCTTTCGCCGCTTCTTTTCTTCTTCATCCATTTGATCCGTTCGCTCTTCTTGCTTTTCCTCTCGCCGTCGTCATCGACGACGACGACATGTATTACAGCACACTTTACTGCGAGTTATACATACAAAGTTTACACGCTTTTCAGCAGCAGATCGATGCGTGTCATATACCGCAGCATACAACTTGCATGCATCGCACACGATTCTCGACAAGCGTTTCAATGCAAATGTCGCTCAATTGATTCGATTTGATTGCAAATGCTTATTTTGTGTGCCTCAAAAAGCTCTTTACGATTCGTGTGTCCATTCACTCGTAACCAGTACTCTCTCCCCTCGCTATCTTTTCTTCATTGCTTCTCTGCACTCTTCTCCGCTCGCCATTCAATCAATCAACTCATCCATTCTTTATTACGCAAATATTTGCGTCTTTATGTCCATTACTCTAAATACTCGTATTAAGCGTTCGCGTTATCGTTCGCAGCGCAAGTGAGAGATTACAGTAAATGGCTTGTGTCGACTTTTTCACCTCCGACTAAATCATTCATTTGCTTAATTCACGATTTAATGCAATACTCAACTCGTTTGCTAACCGTCATTGAGAGTATAACAAATTTTGCATTTTCACACCGCCTGAGCGAAGCGCGCCTAGAAATAAATTTTATTTGCATAAACCATTTGTCATTCTTTAGTTTAATCTCTTAAGCAAAGTTTCGTTTCATATTTTCTTAGCTCGTGTTTTCTCTCGAAACGCGTTCTTTTTTGAAATGTTAAAAATCAAATTTTAAAGCGTTATTTATGTGAAAAATCCTTTTTAGAAACTAATTTAATATTCATTCGAAAAGAGTGCATAAAAAGCAAAGAGAGTAAAAGCTAATGTCATTTTGTTTTCAAATGAAAAGCTGCTTTCTATTCGCATTTAATAACCGCTTTAAGCCGTATACACTTAGTTTTCGAAACGTCGAAAAAAGACTCGAAAAACTTAAAAATTTAATTCGACACTTGATCTAATATTTTCACTTTATTTCTGACATTTTCGCTTTTTTTGTTATTTCGTAAAAAGAGCGAAAATTTAATTCATAGCTTTGATTCGAATACTTTTTTGTAGCCGTAGCGAAAGCGCGCAGAAATTTCGCTTCAGTTTGAGTTAATTTAAAAAAATGAAAAGAAAAAATGTACAACAGCGAAGCGAAACAAATATTGACGAAAAAAAAATTAACAGCAGTTACTTTTCGTGTTTAAATGAGTAATGAAAATCGGATAATTAGTTAGAACAGTGAGCGATTTTTTCGCTCTCACTCTCGCTAAACGCGTAAAAATGGCGCATTTCGAAAGTAAAATGATTTTCGCGTGAAGCGAATTTTCATTGATCGCTCCGAGCACTCATTGAACAGCGTGACTGACAATATGACTGCAAGCGACAAAGCAAATAAAGATTACCCAAGCGTATAATTAGTTAATAATCATAATAATAACAACGATTTTTGTTTTCGCTCTTATTGCGCGTCTAAAGCGCGATTTTATCTTCACGATTTATTGAACACATCGAAAGTTTTCAATTCATTCGCTCATTGCTTGACAAGACCGATAATTTAAGTGTCATCCGCAGTCAGCTTCTTTAATTCTTATTAATTCAAACTTGCTTGCTCGCATTTATCGACGTTTTTAATTTTCATATCAACCGATATTTGTTACACTGACCTTTCGCGCCTGAATCGCGCAGAGATGTTGGTGGTCGTGTTTTTATATTGCGAGCACACTTTTGCGCTGCTTTTCCATGTGGCGTGTATTAAAATTCGCAGCGACTACTAAGTAGATGTAATATATAATCGCAGTACGTTGTTATTTAATGAGGCTTCTCTTTTGTGCTTCATTTCGTGATAAAATCTAATACATTTTTTCAAGCCCAATATTTGTGCTTGCGTTGAGTTGAGCATAACGTTGAACCATCGGTCTTTTGGGTAATGGGACAATTGCATGTACATTAGCAATAAAAGCTCTTAATTTTTTTGTTTCTTCTTGCTTAAACCTCATTCTCATTTATTTGCCTCTCCTCTTTTCACAAATAAAAGTGATTACATTTTTTCGTCTCTTTCTCCTCTTTTCGCTCTTCTCATCCTGCGTGCTACTCGCCTGTCGCTGCACACATCCTTTCAGACGGACGCTTTATTTGCCTCGCTCTATTTCGCAAAAAGGACCCATCGAATTTTATAAGTTGCATCCCACAAAACAAGCTTTAATTCGATGAAGCACTCAACAAAACGCGTTCCGTTTCGACTGAATTGTTTCACTCGTAAATAGTATGAAAAATTGCTCGAAAAAATCGCTTTCGTAACTATGATTGCGTTCGCCTTTCGCTTCTTATTGATTCTTTTCATCGTTTCATTTTTTCTTTTCTTAAATCTTGAACGAAGAAAAAAGAAGCGAAAACGTAAATTGAAACGTTTATTTGAGAAGCGTGAAAGTTTACATTTTGCTGCAATTTGTAAAATAAAGAAACAGAGTTTTCATTTAATTTACTCTAATCTCTTCTTTACGAAAATTTTTTCAACGCGCGGATCTCTTCCAACTTCTTTCACATTTATATATCTTTTATCTTACAATTCGAGAGTAAATATTTTTCAGTAAATAGCGTTTTTCTTCTTTTTCTTCTCTCTTTTGCTTCGCTCTTCAAACAGCGAATTTATGTTCGCAATAAACTCGCTCCGCTTTTAACTGATGCCTGACGTCGTTGAAGATGAAAGCTCAAAGCTTTTTTGTTCGTTGCATTTTGGATGTGCGTTGTGTGTATATCAAATTTTAAGTGAGGAGAGAGAGCAGAGAGAAAGTTTTTGCTAAGAAAATTTAATGAAAAAAGTTGGCTCAAGTCGATGAACTTTGCGGAATGCATTTTCGGATTGTTGACATGAAGAGAATGGCGTAAACAGCGGAGAAAAAGCGAGAGCGAGAGAGAGACCAGTTTTGATCATAAAGTTAACTGAAAAACTGTATTCTTCCCCTTATATTAGTGAGCCTATTCAGTTGTTTTATGAAAGCAAAAAGGAACTTCAATAAATTTTGAGCACTTTAAAAAAAAATTTGCGCTTTTTTGACGCTTCGCTGTTTTTTTTTTGTACGAACGAAGCGAACTTAAAGCAAATTTATGCGACAAAAAAAACGAAATCACGTTTTTTGCATCTCTCGAAAGCATCTTTTAAGCATTTTCATCGAAAATCAAAATAAGAAAGAAGCTTTCCATGCGTCGAAAAATGATAATAAAATTATGCATTGTTTTTGTTTTATTTGCAGTCGATGCGCTTGATTTTGGCAGAGAAAAATCATCGAACTTTGAAGCAATTGTGCTTTTCGTTTTTTCTTCTCGTTCGCTTTAATGTTTTATTTATAATAACAAAAGAATGAAAAATAAGATGAAAACGAGAAAAGAATAGACAAAAAACGTTTGCATCGTGTTATTAATTCATAAATATTACTGAGAGCAAGAAATGCGTGAACAGTAAAGATTGGTATGAAAATAAAGAAGAAGCGAGCAAAGCAAAAGAAGTTGAGCGCAGCGAGGCGAGTTTATATTCGCTCTCTATGGTTTTATGCATTCAACGTATAATACGAAATTTGTTTTTGCTTCGTGTTTTCGCCTAGTATATAAATTAGATAGAAAGTGTTTGTGTGCGCTGCGTTGTTATGCATTGAGTTATTCGCTTGTCAGCGACTGAGATGCTTTCAGAGCGAGAAAAGAAAGAAAAAGCGAGCGAGCGAGCGAAAAAGTATCGCGTCGACCGAGAACGATGTAAACGATGTTTGAATAAAATATTTTTTCATTTTTGTGTGCATTATGGCGTGCTGCATTCAATGAAAGCCAACTCGTGCGATTTTCCATTTCTCTTTTTTTCAAAAAGCGATTCACTCTTTTTTTATTACATTGTGTAACATAAATATGCCCGAAATATTCTGTGTATACAATGTAATAAAATAGATGCTGTGTATTTATAAGAAACGAAATGAAGCGCACTTTTTCTACTTCCTCTCGCTTCTATTCTTCTTTCGTGTTTTAGCACTCAACGAAAATCTTTTCACCGATTTCTGTTACATAAATGCGCGCGAAAAACACTGCACATCGTTAAGAAAACAATGGTTCGCATCATTTTTATATGCACCTAAACGCTTTGCATTCTTCTCATCTTTTTTCGCGCTCTCATCACAAACTTCATCATTTTTTCGCTTTTCTCACCTGCTTATTCGCAACGGCAATTACTTTTATAAAATTTAATTATTAATTTTTATTGTTGAACACACGGTGTACAAAAAGAGAAGCGCGCTAAATAAATAAAACGACGAACGACGAATTTGCCATTTCCCTCGAGTTGTTTTTTCAGCATCTCCGCACCGATACAGCGAACGGTGTGCATTTCGCTCGATCTCTATTTACGTCTTCTTCCAGTTTGCTCGCGAAAAAAGAAGACGCGCGAAGAAGAAACGAAGAAAGATCTTTGGCTTCTATCGCGCGTAAAGTGAGAGCAATTAAATAATAAATCACTGCGTAAACGATATCACCATTAAGTATGTAACAACATACGATAAAATAACACACGTTTATTATATATTTATGCCGCTTTTCGCCGAAATTACACAACAAAAACAAAACGCAACGCAAACGACGAAGTGAAATTATTGCTGCGGCCGCTGTTCAATTGATATTCAAGCGAAATACATATCATTTGGACGTGTCAAAGTATAATAACTGTTTTACCGCAAAAAAATGTGTACGAAATGCATGTAGCCCCTGATGAATGATGTAAAAGTTTCGCTAGTTTTGCGCTCTATCTTTCGCCTCGCGCTCCTCGCCTTTCCTCTTGAACAACGCGCACAGAGAGACACAGTCGCGCTCGCCGATGTCTGTGTAATAAACGCACGGTTAACGACAGCAGCTCGGAACAGAGTGTACGCCGTGTGCATGACATTATAGAATAGTTAAGTTTGAAAACGAGAATGTAGTGCGAATAGAAGAGAGAAGCGTACTGTTTTATTCATGAAAACACTTTTTGTGTTTCGAAATAATTTGTATGAGGAGAGAAGCGAGTGAGTGCAGCGGGAGCCGAAGAGGAGAAAGAGGAAAACGCACGTTCGCTGCTGCTTTGTATGCATGAAACGCGAGACATAAACGAAAATGAATTCGTAAATTGACGTCGGTTTTCAATATGTAAAATAAATTCATTTTAACTTTACCAGCGTTCGCTTTTCATACATTTCATTATTATGCGTTTTTATTTATCAAATGAAATGAACTGTCGGCCACCGCTCGCCGCCGCCGCTACCAGACGCATGGGCATAATTTTACGATCGGTTTCTAGGCGTGTCTCAGCGTGCACTACAAATTGCGAGTGAGACATTGTCCTCTTTGAATCCGTGAACACACACACACACGCAGAGCGATATGAGTATTTGCTATACACACAAACCATAAAACTTAACACGCACACGTTCGCAGCATAAAACTTCATCCGAACTCGATGCTTGTTATCCGCAGCCAAAGGCGGAAAAAATAATATTTTTCAACTGCACAACAAAGCGTTGCTTCTGTAGTTGATGTTACTGCTCCTACTGCCGCTCTATCGTTTCATTGTGTCTCTGGCTTCGACTGCCGGCGTCGAGAGCGTTCTTTACTTGGTTCGCTTTTCTATCTTTTGCTTTTTTGCACTGTGCACTGTGTTCGAGCAGCAGAAAAGGCAAGAAAGAGAATCTCATCAAATGTACTTTCTCCGCACTCTTCTTGCTTTTCTTTTTGCTCAACTGCATCACTTTCTTGTGTCTGCATCTGACTACAACTTGTCGTAATCATCTTCGTGTGTACGATGCGCGCATTTGTGTTCGTTTCTTCTATTATGTGTGTGTCGCTGTACGATGTGCTCGCGACGATCGGCTTTATCTCTTTTCAAACTGCTGCAAATAAATCCATTCATCTTTTTCTTTCATGTGGTCATCGCTCGTGAAACACGCGTCATTTTCGTAATCTGCTCTTTTAACTGCGAACATCTTTCATCCGCTTTACACGCTGTCACCGAGTTTTTTCACTCATTTCACTTGTCGTTTCATATTTTTCGCTCATAACTCATACGAGAAGTAAAACATATTGTTAAAAATTTTTTTCTTCTCGAAACGCTACTTTTCTCTATTTTCAACTGCCGCTCATCGATCTTTCGCTGCTCCGCTCTCTAACTCGAAAGTTTTAAAAACACGCGTTTCGAATTTATGATTGATACTCGTTTCAAATGCAGTGAGAATTGATTAATAAAAAATTGCGCGAAGTACATCGCATTTAATGTGTCAACACTTCGATATTTGCTATTCTTTTCATTTGAAATTCGAGTGAAAAACGCGTCGCTAGCGTTGCGAGCTTTGCAGTGAAGTGCTCTTTCGAAGCGCGTTCCGAGCATCCAATTCGCTTTGTGCTTTGCGTTTACAAACGTTTCAAACATCTTGAAAACGATCGTTTTTCTTGCCACTCTCACTTAACATTTACATGTTTTAAGTATTCGCTTTTTTCGGTTCGACACTTTGGTGAGCATTCAAATCAGTTAAATTTTGTGTGCGATTTTCTTTCTTCTTTTCTAAACTATTTTCACTCGAAATTCTTGTCGACTTCATCATTTCTTTCAATTTATGCGAATTCGCCGTTCAGTTCGTTTTATTTTTAAAACAACTCACAGTTTTTGGATCAAAACAGCAGTTAACTGTTAATTTACGCGTGAATGTTTGCGATGTTTTAACGCGACGTAAACGTTTGCAAGTATCCGCTTTCACTGTTTGCGCTCACTTAAATAATGATGGCAAAATACAATAACAAGGTATTGATTATATCTTATTCTTGTCGGGTGTTGCATTCGCGTTCGACGATTCGTTTGCTTTGTTAATCGAAATTTTTGTCACTTAGTCGCATTAGAAAAGTTAATTTATGATTTAAGCACTCAGAAAAAGTCAATTACGTTTAATTATGAAAATCGAAAGAACGAATGCTTATTTCGTACTCGCTATATAAAGCTGTGTGTGTGCGTTTCTTTCACGCAAAGTAAAAGCCACGCACTTTTAAAGTGATTATTACGAGATAATTAACGTTAAATTAACAAAAAAGCGCAACGAGAAAATCAGTGCGCCAACAGCATTATCACCGTTTCATTTATGCGTGGGTGTTATTTATTCTTGAAGAATGCTTAATTAATAGCGAATTAACCTTCTCTTCATAATTATACGCTGTACGTATAGTAATTGGTGTGATTCCAATTTCATGCTCGCTTTGCGTCGCGTTTTTCTCTCTTGCTCATATCGACTATATACACTTTACTTTGTTCTCGGTGTGTTAAATGTTTCGCGAACGAAAATATTCTGTTTATTCTCGCAAACGAAATGCGTAATTTGCGAGAAAATAAAACTTTGCACTTAACATTGCTTCAAAGTGTCTTTGATGTCGACGCAAAACGCTAAAGCGATATAATCGCTTTTATGCTTCTTTTCCTCTTCTCGAAAAGTCGTCTACAAAAAGCATTCTTTTTTACGCTGATAATTAACGGCCGCTCGCAAAAAAAAAGTAAATGACAGTTGTAAAGTAAAAGCGCTTCTCTTATTTTCAAACGCTGAATATTACATTTTAATCACACTGTTTTACTTCTATTTCTTGCGAAAAGCATCTGTTTTGCGTGCTGTCGCTCTCATTCTCTTGCATATCGTTTTTCTCTTGAAACGTTTTCGCTTTTCGCTCACTTTTTCGACTACGTGCCCGTCGTACGCATCGCTTTTCATCGCTTTTATAAAACGTTTTTTCACAAAGCGAAGAAAGTAAAATAAAAAGCGACATTTTCTAATTTTTTGCTTCTTTTCTCTTATTTTACAGATCGAATCGAAAGCAAAGGATGAAGAAAGAGTAAGTGTGATTGCGAATTTTTCTCTTCACTTTCGCTTCTTTTTTGCGCGAAACACAGCGTCTATTTTTATTTGATTACATTTACGTTTGTTTTTGCTGCGACTCGCGAAAAGAAAGTCTAACAGAAGCGCGAAAAAAGAAGCAAAAAGAGTTTTGAATGCAGAAAACAATAAGAGAGCGAAAAATATAAACGCCACTTTCTATGTGCGCGATTTGAGAATAGAAAGGAGCGAAAGTAGCAAAAAAGTAGCGCTAAAAAGGCCAAAAGATGCTTATACACAGTACACATCAAACGGAGAAAGAAAGGCTTCAATTGAATTGAAAGGGTTTCTGTTCGCTGTTCGTTGCTTAAAGGCGAAGAAAATAAGAGGAAAATAGTGAATTGAAAAAGAAAGAGAAACACAATGGCATAGAACGGAGCGAAAAGTACGTAACAGGCAGCACAGCACGAAAAAAGTAGAAATTATTCTTTTGGGAAACAGCGATGAAAAAAGCTGCAAATAGAAGCGAAGCAGTTGCATCATTTCGGTGCAAAGTTGGCTTTTGATATTTTCGCAGCAAACTTTTTGCGACAAAGTAAAGCGCTTTAGATCATGTTTTCGCGACTTATTCGCGGTTTGAAGGCGAGTGAGAAAAAAGCAAAAGTGTGTTGAAACCATGTGCCAGGAGTAAATCACATTTCCGACATTCACTTACGCTGAACAATATGCGAGACGTGCAGAGCGTTTTTACTCGCTCAAGAAGCGAGAACGAGAAAAACAAAGATTGATGCAATTTAAATACGAAACGAGAGTGCGATCGTCACTATAATTTCAGTAAAGTCCATTCGTGTTCCTACATTTCCTGCTTTCTACTTTTCGTTTTCTTGCGTGCAAAGCATCCTCGCAAAGCCCATCATTATTACCGCACACACACACACACACGTACGCCGTACATAATGTGCTCATTGTCCATTCTCTTCTCTTTCCGCTGTTTTCCTCTGCTTCATTCCGCACCCTTTCCTAGCTAATAAACAAATGCACTTGGCGTGCGATTAGGCCAAACGGGCAGTACACGAACCGCTATTTGTTTCGCCCATATTCCTGCGACGTTTACGATGTGATCGCATCAAATCTCGTTTTCTTAACAATTTTCACTTTCTCTGTGCTAATGCCGCATCACAAAGCGCAGCTTTTAACTGCTCTCATTTGTTTACAACAAAACGGATTATACGTGGATTAGTGCGCTAAGCCGTACGTAGCTATTCGCCGCTATTTAGTTGTTAAAGCGAAGCTAAACACACTAGTCGTCATTGATGTATATTTAGTTCATCTCGCGCTGAGCTTCTTTTTATGTGCTTCTGCTCTCATATTACAAAGTGGAATGAGGAAGAAAAGAAGAGGGAGAGTGAGACAGCGAAAGAGAGCGAAAGAGGATCAATTGGAGATTGGCTTCAATTGAGTTGCGTGGCAACAGGGATAATAAAGCTCTAAAATAGTGCAGAGCTTTTTTCTGCAAGACACTTTGCTAATGTGTACGCCATGGCTCGCATCGCTTCCATCGCTTGTTTTGACGTTTTTCTTACTTCGCTTCTTCTCGCTGCTCGTATATTTGCACTGCTTCCTTCTCTCTTCTCTGCTCCGCTCGCTCTTCTTTTGCTTGTTCGCTGCGCTCATCTTTCTTCTCGATACTTTGTGATTAACGAAAAAGCAAACATCGTTTTGTTTGTTCACCGAAACAGTAACGATGAAACAGTGTATTATATGGAGCTCAAAGCGAAAAAGAACAAAATCGACATGTTGTAATAAGCATAATCCGGGCTCGTCGCGATTGAGTAAATCACGAATCGCTCGTTGCAGACTTAATTGCAGTTGCACTAAATTGCATCTCTCGTAAGCAAGGGGTAATTGTTGTTGCGGATCGCAGTAGAGAAGGATGTGACCGAGCAGGAAAGCAAAGGGTTGCGCTGCGTTCGAATCGTGATTTCGTGCTTGGAGCAAAAACGAGCGCAGAGAGGAGCAGCGAAAAAAGCGAATTAAGCAAATTATGATCGGCGAACGCAATGATAAGCGCGGTGAACGATGCCGAAAGCTGGAGGCGCGGTAAACAAGCGCGCAACCACACACATCGCGGTTAATTAGGTTTGATGTAAACTGTCGAGTATTGTTTGTTATGTCTGTGCTGCTCTCGTTTCTCTGTTTGGCAGCTAGTGCGTGTGTTTGATTGCCGTGCTTTTTGCTCTTCGCCTGTCTCACGAACGTCGTGCTTTTTCCTGCTTTGACAGATGAGCAGCGAACTCGCTGCGCTGCAGAATTGAATTACTGTTGGTTTACAATTACCAAACATCGACAGCGATTAAGAGATAGGCGCGCTGCATCTACGCCCGATCCGTTTAGTTGCGTGTCGACTGTCCGCGCTCGCCTAATTCCATCCTCTCTTTGCAATCTCCGCTGAATCCGCGCTCGGCTTGTCGACAGCGAGATTTTAGAGAAAATAGCATCGCTCACTAATCTGAAATCAATTCCACGCGATTCGGTTTGCGCTTCGCTCACTATTTGCGCGACGATTTGCAACGCTGGCGACAACAAAGCGATGTTAAGCCGCTTCTTCTCTTCTTTCTGCTCAAAGCCATTAAACTTCTCACAAGCACCGCAGCTCTTGCACTCGCTTTCCGAGAAGATTACCGACGCGAGTCAATCTTTCTTATTTATCTTCATTCACTTCTCTCGCTCCCATTTATACGAATTCCACACACGGACGCAGCGCTGTTTCTCCATCATCTTCAGACGCTTCCTTCTTTCGCTTTCATCTCGCTACACTGCTGCACCAGCAACTTGTGATAGGCAGAAACATGTTCGGATGCGTTTTTGCTTCTCCTCTGTGTAATGCAACAGCGCTGAGCTCCAGTCTCTCGTGAATTGTGTCGGTTTCTTCTTTTGCCGAAAAAAAGTGCATCACTTTGATTTGCAGTTCACTATTTCTTCCACTTTTTGCACACTTGGCTTTCACTCTCTCTCTCTCTCTCCTCTTTCTGCTCACATGCCGTGGTCGTCATGACTACCCTGGCTCTACTCTCTCGCTCGCGTCTTTCGCATCTTTTGAGAAGCAAATTGAATAAAAACGAATTTAGTGTATATATATTATACTAAAGCAGCGTCGGAAACTTTTTCTTTCTCTTATCACTCGCTTGCGAATCGCATTTTATAGGCTTTTCTTTGCAAATATCGAAAAATGTTTCGCCGCGCACGTGTCTCAGCCTTTCGCGCTCGCTCTCATCTCTACCAGATCGACTGTTCATCGCCAAACGCGCGTATCATTTTCGAAATTACGAGTTTTGCTGCTTTCGCATTTTCACCCGTTCGGCGTCGAAAGCAGCTTTTCTCGTCTCAAGCTTTTTAATACATTAATGTGCTTTTGTGCGTTGGAGAGTAAGAAGACAGAAAGAAAGTTAATCCATGGAGCTCGCATTCTTTGTTCGCCGGCATCGAGCTTTTCTCAGCACACGCAACTGCTCGAGTAAGGCGAATGAATAATTTTTTTGCTGGTGTCTCGTTGAAAGATATTGTCGCGTAAACTTAGCCTCTTTGTGATTCTTTTTCTTCTTCTTCTCGGCTTTTGTTGCGCTCCGGCTGTCAATCACTTTATCGCTGCCGCTTGTCGCTTCATTCATTTTTTATCGCTCCGAAGCGACTGAAGAAGTAACTTGCGCCAGAAACGAAGCTTATTAAATTTTCGTATGATTTCAAGAGATTTACGTTTTTGCGCTCGCTTTTCACCTTCTCTTCTTTTTTAATTCGCTTTAATCAAGATGAGAGTGAAATTTTATATACTGAACATGTACTTTATTGCCTCACTTTGAAAAATTTTCTTCTTGATCCGTTTCGCTTGCTGGCTGCCGCTGCTCCGAGTTGCGCAAGTTTTGAATGCGATCCAAGTTAATTAGCGATGATTGAGGAACAAAGTGAATGATAATTTTTGTTCGCGTACGAAGAAGACACATTTGATAAGGAAACCCCTGAGGATGTTTTTGGCATTCGACAAACATGTCGTTGAGCGTGAAGCGGGAGACAAAGAAGAAGAGGAAAGCAAGAAGAAGAAAGAGAATCTTGTGTGATCTCTTATTCGAATTTGGCACGCAATTGGATGTAATGCAAGTTAATGCAATGTTATGTAATGGCACGTTTTATTGATATTGATTGTGTTCGTCGCCCTCTGTTTAAAGCTTAATAGTCGCTTGTCGTGTTGCACCGTCTTTCCATAAATTATCCACCGCCGCTCTCGCTCGCCTCGTTCTCCCTCGCTTCGCGCCGTATCAAAATGAGTGAATAAATAAATTAAATGCTTAAACTGTGGAAGCAAATCTGCCTCTCTTCGCTTTTTTCGTCGTCGCTTTTCGCTGCGAACCCGAGCAGCAGGACGTCTTCTTCTTCTTCCACTCGCATCAATTTGCATCACTCTCATCTCTTCACTCCAGCTTCCATTTTCGCTCCCCGCCGCCACTTTTGCTTCTCATTCGCACCGTGCGAACGCAGTTCAGCGCAGGAAGCTCGCTTTCGCGTGTGTTTTCGCATTCAAAATGCGTAGAAAATGTGAAATATTGTCGCCTCGGCTCGTTTTTCAATTACCAAACAGCGTTAATTCAGTGTCGCGGGCGAACGAGGCGCTGGAAGAGTGAGAAGCATATAATTTATGTGCGAATTAAATGCAAATGAAGTGAAGTGTTCTTGTATTTTTAATACACGCATTCGCCGAATTGCGCTCATTATTCAGGCGCAGAAAAAGTGGAGGAAAGAAAAAAACGATCTGTCGAGAATATATTTATGTAATTCATATTTTGTAATTGATCGCCTTTATTCATAACGCAGTTTCGCTGCATCTTTCATCGCTGTTTAAGAATTCATTCGCTTTTTCGCTCATTTTAATAGTGTTTTAAAATTTTATGCGCTCACACTTAATTGCATGTTTGCAGCGATTAAAATCGCTGCTGTTTTTTGCACTTTAATTTAAATTCTTCGAAAAGTTAAAAATTGTGTTCGCAGAAAGAAGAAGAAGATGAAAATTTCGACTTTTAAACTCTTGAAAGCATCTCACTTTTATGCTTTTCACTTTTTGTCTTCGGCGAAGAACTTTTTGCACACTTCTGTACACTTGTGCACACGAAAGAAGAGTGAGCGGTGAAAAAAGACGAGGATTTTTTTAGATCCATTTCCTAAAAGTTTCAAAGTTAAAGTGAATGTCTTTTTAAGTATTTCGAAGCAAAAAGCGAGCGTTTTTCCCACAGGCTTTTTACCGTAATAAGGATGCTGAAAAAGTTTTTCCGAGTCGAAGTGCGAGAGCTTTTCATGTGTTCACATGATTCTTGTTTGCGAAGATTGTTGTAGTGATCACTTGTTTTCGACGCTCCGTTCCCCTTTCGTGCTGAGAAGAGGAGAAGCAGAAGCAGCAGGTATAGAGCACGGCATACACGGCGGAGGCGAACGCGTGCATAAATCTGCATAACGAGCTGCAGGTTCCTTCTGCTCGATCGCTTTTCGCTCGTCTAATCTGCAATTTCAATTTTGTGAACAAACTTTTTACTCGCAATTCTTCTTCTTTCTTCGTGCGTTTCGTTTTAATGAACTGCTCGGTGGAAGAGCAAAAGGAGTTGAGTACGTAGCGCAGTTGAGTGTGTGCTGAGTGTTGGCGAACACGCATCGCGACGGTTGGTTGTACGAAGAAGCCGGCGCTTCTAATGTTGCTTACAAGCGATATACACACTCGGTGCAGCATCAGTAAACCGTGCACTCTACTTTCCATCATTTCAATGCATGTCGAGTGATATAAACACTTGAGACTTCCTCTCTTCATCTCTCTCTCCATCTCATCTCTCTTCTTCTCCCTTTTCTCTCATTCCGGCTCTTGGCTGCTTATTACGAGAGAGAAAGAGAGAGAGAGATGGAAAATTCAGGCCGAAAGTGCAGCATTCATCTGCGATTCCACTCGAGAGCCATTAATGTACTTTTGGTTGCGTTCTACTCACTCGCATTTAATGGACAATATATTTAAGTAAGCAGCATGTTGCGCGATGCAAATAATCTTCGTCTCCACTTTCTCGCTCTCCGCTGCAATCTTTTTTGTTGCTCGCTGTTTGTTTGAGTACAAGTGTACAACAAAACTCAATTTCTTCTCATATACTGTATTTAATGCCATTTCATTTGCTTTAACGCTCATTTGACGAGTGCCGATTTCGCTGCTCTTCACTGCAGCGCTCCAAACTGCTTCACTCTCAAGTGTTTGCCATTTCATGTCGAAACAATTTTCGGTTTTCACCCGTTTTAATGGCGTAAAACTTTCCTCTTCGCCGCTTCTTTTTCTTCTGCTCTAAGCATCTTTTGTTTGACTAAAACACAGCCACTTCGAAACGCGATGACAATGGCTGGAAAACGAGCGCAACGCTTTCTCGTTTAACTTTTCAATGATTTCTTCTTCTTCTTCTTGTCTGCCAAATTTCTTCACTTTCTGCTTAAATCCATCGCAAAGTTCATCATCTTGCTCGCTCAACTCTTCCATCATTTCGTATATTGCTTTCGCTTTTTTTGCTGCTTCAATTCGAGAAAATATTAGAAAAATGGTCTCGAAAGTAGCACTTCTTTAAACAGTGCATATCTTTTTTCCTTATCCTTTTCAAACATTTTCTCCCAATTTCTTTTTTATCGTCGCTCATTCTTTTTCTCATTTCAAATTCATTTCACTGCTCGCATACAATTCGTCTCTTCTTTTCCATTCTCTATTCTCGAGAAGACAGATACAATCAATCGTTATTCTACTTCAATTCTACGCTACGCATTTCGCGAAAAAAGAAGAGCAAACTGTCGCATATACTCTGTGTACATTTTTCAGGAGGCTTCGGCTCAGCGCTCGCCTCCTTCAAATTGATTCGTTCGAGTGACAAATAAATTAATGTAACACTAATTGCTTCACACGTGAAATTAGCTTTGCAATTTTTTTTCTTCTGCCAGCGGTTCGTTTTAAGCACACAAGCGTGTACTGCGGGCGAAATCAGTGCACAATGTAATCGATTGTCAGAAGTAGCAGAAGAAAACAGCAAATGAGTGCGAGTAAAGCGACCATTTCAACCCGAAAAAGCTTAAATGCATTATTCGTCAGGCGATTATGGTGTGTATGTGTATACAATACACATCAGTGACAATCTCACGGGTGTGACACATACGCACACACAGTATTTGGTTTTCAAAGCAGCAGAGGGAAATTGACAGATGCTTCCGATGAAAAAGCGAAACAAGCGTATAATGATGGCGATAAATGGGCTCACCGCGAGTGAGATTATTATCTCTGCGCTTTTATTATTCGTTTTTTGCCATCGCAATACCTATTCACATCTCGCCTCTCATATTTTGTCGCGTGTATTACTTACGCTGCGCGCAATTTTTACTCGCTTTCGATCTCCTAAACACAGCAAATGCTGCCGCATTACACACTTCAATTTGATTTTATTTCAGCTTCTTTCTCTCTCTTTCGCTTCGATCGCAACACAAAAGTGAGCGAAAACAGCGGATTTAACTTCGCTCCATTTGCGAATGATGCGAGTGCAAACAAATAAAGCGTCGAGAAAATAAAAGGCGTACAATTTGAATCGAGTGAGAGCGGGAGAGAGCAAGAGAGAGAAAGAAAAACAGAAATAGTGAAAGTAAGTGAAATCCGTAGAGAGCTATGTGTAGTATATCTAACCAAATTACGTGTGTGTGTGTGTGTGCGTTCAGTTTTATGCAGTGCTTGCAATCGAGCGAATTACACAAAACCCACACACATAAACAGTTTTCGCTATTCTCCCGCTCATCGTTTTTATTTTGTGTGAAAAAGCGATTTGCATTCAAAAAGCATCGAGCGCACGGTATTGCATGTAGCAGCTGTGCGTGCATTCTTGCCGTATGTCGGTTTTTACATAACTCGCAGTAATCGCAAAAAGCATGAAAAGCGAAATAATAGACACGCGGCCACGGTTCGGCTGCGACCGCGATTCACTCGCCCCGACTCGAGCTTGCCGAGTGCGCCGCGAGAGCGCGCTTCGCTCGGCGCAGCAGAGGTCGCTTGCGTTTGCGGCGAAACGGCAGTTGAGTGTGCTTTTGGTGTGCGATTCGTGCGTGTGTTGACGCTCGATCGATACTCGCTTTCAGGCTGAGCGCAGCGAACGCAGCGTTCGTCCAAATGCTAGAGTACAGTACTCGCTTCTAACTCGCTCTGTGCGTACGTATCACTTCGAGTGTGTGATCTCTGTGTCTATCGCTTCTACACTCGCACTTTGCTTCATTTCTATCTCCGCGAACGGATAGAAAAGTGCAAAAACTGACGAAAGAAACAATTCGCTTCGTTCGTACACTGATCGCTTCTATGCGCGTTCAACACGAGCTCCGCGTTTGAAGCCAACCTCGAAAAGTGTTCGCCGCATTGTCAGTGTGCCGCGTTTTCGAATTCGCACAATTTCGGAGAAAATTCGGAAGAAAAGCAGTTTCAGTGTGGCCAACTTTGTGCGCTTCTTTACTGCGGAGTTTGTTGAAAAGCAAATCTTCACTCGAATTTTGTTGCGGATTACATTTTGCACTCGAGCTTTAGTAACCGCCACGGCTGATTATATCGGTAAGATAGCATGTTTGTGCATGCATTTTAATCCTCTTCACTTGTTTTCAAAATCGCTGATATTTGTTTTGTTATGTTGTGCGTACGTTTCGTGAAACTTTGTACAATCGCTGCGAGCGCAACACTGATTTCGCTATCACTTTTTCGATAAGCGCAGCAATGCGATTTAGTGTTTGCCGTTTTTTGTTCGCGTTAGTCCGAAGCAGCTTTGCAGTTTTCGATTATTTATTTTCATTTCAGTTCGCTCGCTGTTTGTTTTTCTTAATTTATACTCATTTTGTTTGCTCGCGAATTGCACATCGCGCTGCACGATTCTCCTCCTCCTCCTCTTCTCTTCATTGTGAACATCTCATTTCATCTTTTTATTCATAATAAATTCAAAACGTGCACATTCTACATTACGGCGTCATTCGCTTTCGCATTAAGCTCGCAAACAAACATAAATAATAAAGCGAATCGCAATTTTCATCTTTTTAGCCTCGAATTATCTCCTCTTTCATTCATTTATGCATTTATTCATTATTTGTGTTTATTAAATTTAAATCGCTTATTTTGCGAAAGTGAAAAAATAAAATGAAATAAATTAAGCGTGAAAATGAGCGTTTAAATTCGCGAGCAGAGAAATGAATGTTTTTTAATTAGCTTAAAGCGCACCGCAATTAACCGCTGTGCATGTCGACAAATTGATGCTGAGCAAATTATTTGAGAAGCGCAAAGCTGTGTGCATGAAAACAGCCAGTGCATTTGCTCGTGCAATAAGTAGAGCAGTTTGTATCAATCTGCGTTCGCATCGTGTTCGCACTCGTGCTCAGCTTCTTTGTCTTCACTTCACTCGAACGCTTGATTAAGTCGTGTTCAAAGCGAAGTTCTGGCAGCGAGAGAGCAGCGAAAGAAAAGAGCTCATCAATCGACAAATGTGCGGACAACGAGCAAACTATTTTTCGCTGTCGCTCGCTCAACTTCTGCGTATTCTGCTGTGTGTGTGGCATTATATAGGATATGCTGTGTGTGTCTGTGTGTGTCTGTGTGTGTGTAAAAGCCTCATTCTCCAAACGACTACCGTTTTCGCCTCTGTGTTTTCGCCAAGAACAGATTTATGGTCGAGCGGAGAAGCGGAGAGAGTTGAGCAAGTGAAAGAGAGTCTCGCCAAGAGAGAGAGAAGTGTAGTGAAGTGAAAACGTCGACGTGTTGTAATTCGAGAGTGTGGACAAAACGCTTGTTCGCGCCTCTCTTTTTCGCTCGCTCACTCACTTTGCACTCTCATTCCGCGAACACGTATATAAATGACGAAATGCTAATTGCACGTCTCAGTGAACGCGAAAAGTAAGCAGTGTAAACAAGCCAGTGTTTGCCGAACGCCCAACTCTTACTTCTTATTTTTCTGCGCCTACCAATTCTACTCTATTTAGTATTTGTGTCCGACAAACATTGGCTCAAAAACTATCTCCGTTTGTGTATTCTTCTTTCTCTTCCTCTTCTCTTGTTTTTATGTTTATTGTTTGCGAAAACCAAACCACAAAATAAAGTCATCTCGTTTCAAACCGCAATATTTTCGCAAAAACTCAACCAATTGTTTTCTGATTGTTCGCTCGTTTTCTAACTCCATCATCTCGTTAAGTTGAGCATTTTCAGGTCATGCTTTTATCTTGCTTCATCTGCTTAAATAGCGTCAAATTGTGCCATTCTTCTCGAATTGTTCGAATTAAAGCTGGACAGCGAAAAACGCGTACAAATTGCGCAAACATCGCTGCCCCTTTCTCTAATGCTCGTATTTTACCGCTACATTCGATATTCACGTCTTAACTATTATGTTGCATCGCACACACACACACACACATACACACCTATCTCGTATGCGTGTACCGTTTTTATACTTTGTGTATATTCTTATGCCGATGCTGTGTATGCAGTTTATGTACGGAGGTATGTTCGCTGTGTATATGTGATATGTGTGCAGCGTTATGATTATGATTATTGCCATCTTCTCCGTTATGATTATTGCTTTCGTGATAGAGGCCTGATAATGACTGCTATCTTTCTCCTTCTCTCTTCTCCTTTCTCTTCATTCCTCTTCTTTTCTCTTTTTCTTACTTATAATGGTGCGTGATTCGAGTTCATACATTCGTTCGTACAATATTTTCATGACAGCAACGCTTTGTGTGTGTATACATGTCTATACGCTGTATAATGCGTTTAGTGTACACTGGTGTGCGCGATTCGCTCATTTCGCTGTCTGCTTATGTAATAACTTGTATTTATACATTATATAAATTTTTTTATTACATAAATTATATTTTATACGCGAATAGCAATAATAATAAAGAGCAGATAGAAGATAAAGAGAAAACTAAAAACACGGCACGCAAATTTGTTTCACGCTAAATTATGCTACATTGATTACGATTATTATTAGTGTTTACGCTTTTTTGGCGCTCTCGTATGATTACTTTCATTGATTTTCAAAGTATCATCGACACTCGGTTAAAAAACGTGCGTTTCCACCAATTGTGTTGCATTTGTATTTACACTTAATACGCGAACTCTGCGTGCTTATTTCGTGCGCAGTCATATTCTTCACACCCAAACTTTAAGTCGTATTAATCCGCGATTAATCATGGAAAGTAATAACAATAATGATGATGCTTCTCGCAATGAAACAAACGGCGAAAAGCGAACGTTTTTAGCAGCGAGAGCAAAAAAACGATCGATCGTCAGTTTTGTTTAATGTGCTTATTTTTTCGGCCATAAAAATGATACATCGGAGCAGAATTTATAATTTATAATCGAGTTTCATAAATGCAAAAATAATCATCATCGAGCAGAAGAACCTGTTGGTCGAAGCGCTGTTTCTCTCTCTCTCTCTCTCTCGTTTCGCAAACATTTTGCGAGATGAATACAAAATTCCACACCTTTTTGGTTGTTTAAAATTTAAAAAGAAGATAAAAATTAGTGAAAAAGTTCCTCCGCTTCGCAGTTTTTATGTTGGCGATGTACTTTTTTTCTGGTAATCACTTATGTTTGATGTTCTTTGAAATCATACTGCGTATTTATTTTCGATGCGTGAGAAAAAGAGAACCTTAAGCTGTTGATCTAAATGTGGATCAGATTTATTCAGCGCATTTACTACTCATATGTCAAAATTTAGCTTTTTTATAACCAGTTATTGAATATTTTAGCGAGAAAAAAAACTGCATTAAGTTGTGTCGTCTGAATTTTAAACGAGTATTAAAGATAAGCTTTTTCATGAGTTTTTTCACTACTTCTTCGAAATACTTTACGTTTTTTCTCCATAATTAAATTAAGGTGTCATTAGGCTTTTAAAAATACATAAAAGTTCTTGATCCTTTTCTCTTTTTTTGCGTGCAGAGCTCACTTTACAAAAAGTGTTTGACATGTCGTTTTGTATTCGAAAAGCTCGCATTCATTTCAAACTTTGCATTCATCGCCACCATCACTCGTGTTTTATGAACGACGCTTTACGATTGCAGCGGGCATTGTGTCGGCAGTCGACAGCGACAACACCTATTCTTCTTTTTACGATTGCATAGCACGAATGATCGCCGCAATGTATTCAGCGGCGGCTAAAATGCACGGGGTGCTAAATGGCAATAATAGGCTTTTTGTGTGCGTACGTGCTGTGCTCGGCTCGCAAACAGATGTAATTTGATTGTTCGCGAAACGGTTCATCGCGAGAAACGGCCGCTTTATTTTCCATCCTCCGCTCGCTGCGTGCTTCGTGTACAGTGCGCGAAAAACTTTTTTTCTTCTGCGTTCGCAATGCACGCTATTGTTGGCCCGAAAGAGAGCGATGCCAATCGACATAAACGCCTAGTTTTTGAAACTATCATGCTAACAACCAAAAACTTGAGAAAACTTTTCTTCTTCTCTTATCACATCAGTAAACACACGTCATTTTATCTTTTCTTTAGCTTGTTTTCACATTAAATTAATTACACGCAAGAACTTATTTTAATTTCAATTCAACAGTGAAAAATTGATGAATTGAAAAGCAAAGCGAAGTATTGCAATTCGCTTTTTTTCTGCAATGTGCGTATCGAAATCATGCACTCTGCTCGCTTTTGTGTAATTTGTTTTACGCTTTGTTGATCAGTCAAATGAATGCGTGCGATCGAGCGTGTTATGGTTACTTTTACATTTAAAACAAGATAATAACACTCACACACGAAAAGTGATTATCTCGAAAGAAAATTTTTGATTGCGATTTTACGCCATTTTTCGCTCGTCGCTATCAAAGCTATAATGTTACGCTTTTCAAAAGTCTTACGAGAAGAGGAAAAAGAATTTCAACTTTTTTTTCTGGCAGAAACGTGAAAATTCCAACCCTTTTTTCGATCAAACAGAAAAAAGGTATTTTGACGTATTTCACTAAGCATCATCAATCGCTTTTCTCTCACACTCGCACTCTTTGCTTTTTCGATAGCAAAGCAAAATTGACATCTTTTCACTCCGGTCGCGGTTTGTGGCATTTCTCTTTCGCTGTCATTTTTTTTCAAGTTTTTTTTCGCGATTCCAATTTGCGATAAAAAATCTTTTTATATAAATGTTTTTCTCATGTTCTTTCTCTCGCTTCTTTTCTGTGAAAAGATATTTGAAATGTTGTCTGCAATTTTTCCTCTCTCTTCTTCGCTTTCATTCACTTCTCGTTCTCTCTCTCTCTCTCTCTCTTTTTCAGTCATTTTATACTCACGTATTTTTTAAAAAGTCATCTATCTGCTTCTGAAATACTTGAGATGCTTTGCATTTGAGCGCAGAAATATTTTTAAGGCTGCGAAAAGAAAAAAGTGAAGGAAATAAAAATTTGTTAAACGATTTATTTTCGCTTGTGCAAAGTAAATAATTTTATGAATTTGAAACTTAAGCTAATTAAATTTTTAAAGAATTTTAAAACGATTTTTTCTTTTTCGCTTTCCTCTTAAATATGAATAATTAATCAGTTGTTTTGAAAAACTTTTTTTTTGCGAGAAAGCTTTTCGCGTTTTAAAATTGGAAACTACAATCGAAGTTTGGAAAAGAAAATATTAAAATTGCAGGTTGACGTGCTGCGTTTTAGAACTCGAACATTATGCGGCAAATGTTTTTGTTCGAATGATTGACAGTGAGAAAAATGCATTAAACAAAGTCTAAATATGAGAAATAAGCGCAGAACTAAAAACGGTAATGTGTTTGATGTGTTCGTTATATTGTAATGCAGCGTTCAAACAAACGCTTCATTAACGCTAGTTAAACGTTGTTTTGCGTTTAAGTTTTTTTTTTCTTTTCGTACTTATATTGTACGAAGTAAAAGAAGCGAATCATAACAAAACCCAAAGGCGACGAGCGAAATTTACAATGTGTGCAATAAAGTGTTTTGTGCAGGGTGTTGTGAGCGTAAAGCATCATTTCGTGTCATTAAATAATTAACTCGGCTTTTTGTGTGTACGTTGAAACACATCGATTATTATGTTTTCATATTTTGTGTTTTTTCCTGCCTCTCTTCACTCTCGAAACGCAATGTTGTGTTTGGTTTATTCACCGAAAAGAGAAGTGCAAAAAATAATAAACGCCGCATTCTATTCTTTTTCCATTCGAAAGCGTAGTTTCTTCTTGTTGTTGTTGCAATCTGGCCGTAAACACCGCTGTGAATGGTGTAACAATTGGCTTAAAACGAAGCCATGAATTATGAAAAACACCGGCGGCTGAGAAAACGCTGCACCAGCGATGCTGCTCATACATTAGATTCGCGTGACAGCTAGCGTACAAAGCGAAACTCAAGTATGAATTACTCTGTTTTGAAGACAACACCAATTAAGGAGAGCAAAAATTTTCGCTGCTGTTTTTCGCGACAAAAACACATATCATTTGCTAGCTGAGAATTATGAACGCCAATAACACACCGCAATTGCGTCTCTTTTCTGCGTATTCATTTTCGCCCTTTCGCGTTTCTTGCGAAAAGCTGCTATTAGCGCGAATAATTTACGAATTGTCATAAAAAGTGTTGCAAGTACTGCGACCGAGCGCAGAATAGAAACCAATAATCACTTAATTTATACACATTTTACGTATTCTTTTAGCCACAAACTCATGCACATCTCACTGACAGCTGCGTTGCCTTTTTTTACCGCACTGACAAACAGAAGCCAAATGCTCGCGGCTATCTATCGGGTGCTTAAAGGTGTTTCTTCTTCTTTCTACTCTCTGCTGTTTCTCTTTTTCCTCTCCTCACTTCGTGCAAAAAGCTGTAAAATAAATGAAGAATTTGACCGCAACAAGTTGGCGAAGAACGCAGCGAGAGAAGCGCAGTAACGATGGTATCCATTTCGAGTTAGTTCGCAAAGCAAACCCACCACCCGTCGATACTTGTGGCGATCACTCATTTTTGCTGCGCGCTTTCCTCTACTCTCTCCTCTCGTTTCCAACATTTTCGAATGGCCCAAAAAATCTTTGTTTGCGCTTTACGCTTCAAACGTCGATACATACATTTGCGATAGTGTATAACCGAAAATGAACAATTTGAAAATGAAAAAGAGGACCACCTAGTGCACGTATTCGCTTTCAGCGCTTATCCGTAGCCAAATAATGAGCACAATAACTGTCACCGGAAGCACACAACGGTGGCGAAACGTATCCGCGCTCATCTTCTGCTCTCTTGTTGAAATTTCTGTTCGCTTCTAAAATTTGATTTTTTTCTGCGAAAAATTGAGGCGAAAGATGTATTCGAAAAAGAAGGAAAAAAGAAATACGAGAGTATAAATCGATTGAATCGCTATTTGCATTTAATGCATTCTTTTCGTGGTATCGTCAATTCATATTCATTTTAATATCAAATCCTCCCTTTGCATGTTTCATAACATTTTCAAATTGCATTTATAAAACTCGGCTATAATTTCAATTTTTTTCTGCCTCACTCTCGTTTCTCTTTCTTTCACTCTGTTCCGAATTCAAATTATTGCTGCATTTTTGTTTTGAATTTAAACGCATTTTTCATTTTTTTTTATGGCGCACAAAGTAAAAAAAGAAATGAAATTCGTAAATGTTATGGTAATTTAACAGTTATTGATTGTCCGCTGTGTTGCTCTTTTTCTTGTCACTTTCATTGTTTTTTCGAATGCGAAAAAAATTAAAATTTTAAAAATGAGGAATAAATTGATGGCAAACGATTAGAGAGAGAGAGGGAGAGAGAGAGAAATTATATTCAGCTTATTATGTCTTATTTATTGTTATTTTTAAAAATGCAGACACAAATTATAATTTTTAGAACGAATGCGAAAAAACTTGAAAAAGTTTTGTAAAAATTTATTCTTTCTACCAAAACAATAATAGCGAATAATAGAATTTTGAATCACAGTAATTTTAACTTTTTTCCTCCTTTCATTTCATCTCGCTCCAAAATCAGCATCATTGACATTTTTATTCACAACTACTATTTGCAAAGAAAAAACACGAGGTTAAGCTTTTTTTCTTATTTAATAAGCTGTTTTTATATCTTAGACAAAAGTAAACATTTCATACTCATTATTGAAATGAATACGTTGAAATTAGCGAATGAGATGGATTGAGAGAGAAAATAAATTTATTTTTATACTTGACATCGAACTTTGCTTTAATCAAAATCATTTGTCACTCGTTTTATTCACTGTAATTTATTTGAAAAAAATTATTTTCTTGATTATAAAACGTATAGCTGCTTGTTTTTCTCCAGATTAATTTTCATATTTTTTCTCGCTCACTCGACTGCGCGATCAAAAGCGATATTTACTCGTTATTTTCCTTATAATATAATTAAAACGCTGCTCTGGGCAAGTGCATAACTAATTAAATATCGCAGCGATTTATAACTTGAAATTAATGACATCAACTTAACATAGTTTTTTGTGAGTTTTTTCATCTCGCTCACCTCCGATACGTTGATTGTGTGTGTGCGTTCGAATTTGTAAGCGTACTCGTTGTGTTGTGTGTTGGCTTTCAAAAAGTGGAGAGTTGAGAAGTTTGTTTGAGAAAAAGTATGCGTCGAGAAGAAATGTGGCGAAATGTGTGAGTTTCGGCCGAGCTTTTCTACGAAGGTTGGCAATAAAAGGCATCCAAACCCATCCCATTTTTTCGAGAAAAGCGATTTTTTTCCTCTCGCTCTTTTCAACTACTTATTCGTCGCCAGCACTTGTTCGCAGTCACGCACTGCCCTTTATACGCTTAGGGTCATACGTAATTTGGTCTCAATTCGCAACTTGCCCCACTCATGATTTTGTACTTATACTTTTATGTATGTGTCTATCGTTTTTGCCTGTCACTTTTAGTAGTTTGAGCTTTTTTTTCTGACGGCAGTAAAAAGGCGACAGAGAAGTGAGTGGTACGCGCAGTGAATACTAAATTTGCAGTGCTTGCGTAATTTTCATTTGAATGGTTTGAAGAAGTGCATAGTTTGTTTTGAAACAAAGACAGAGGGTGATGAGAGGACGACGAGGAAGAAGTTGGTGTGGGTTAGCGTTAAAAAGGGAAAGCGATTTGGAGTCGGCGAACAAAGGCGATTATTTGCTGCGCGCTCGGTTTCGCTTTTATCTGCACTAATAACGCAGTCGGTTGTTCGCCGCGTTTTCCTCCTCTTAAGCCGTTCATTTTGTAAATGCATACATTAAAAGCATGTTACGCTCGAGACTCCAGCTGTGGTAACAATGTTTTAAATTGCAGCTCCGGCTACATGTTAAGCGCAAATGTCCGTCGATTTTATCGCGGACACTAATCATATAAAGAAAGAAGGTTATAATTGTCTAATCATTAGTTACTATCTTCACGAGTTCTTGTGGTAAGAGAAGCGCCTCGAGTAGTGAAACTTTGGCTAATCTCTGTGCTCCGCTCTCCGCTGCTTCGCTCTTAATTTTGTTGGCGCTGTTTGTTCGCTGCAAGAAACAACATCTGTTCGTTCACTCTCTTCTCTGCTCTTCTAACTTATTCAGTTCGAGCCACGTTATGTAGTTATGTGTGCGGTGTGTACACATTCTTTTGTACACACTGATGAGCAGCGGCGAAGAATCTCATTTAAGCAGTGGATATTTAGAAAATGTATTCTCGAGCGCGTATTTGTGCTGCGCTCTCAGCTTCACTATTTTTTACGTCTACTCGAAAATTAATCGCCATTAGCTGGCTGCCTGTGCGGTCTGAGAATGCATCTCATTCCATCTCTTTCTCGCGCACTTTTTTGCTTCATTCCTCTTCGCTCGCTCTGAGCCGGCTCCTCTCCGCTTCTCCGCGATCATTTGTTTAATTAATTCCAGTGTTGAGCATAAAATTAGCCGCTCGTTGTTTCGACGATAACGGCGAAACACTGAACTTTCGTCTCTTGCCGCTCACAGTAATCATCGACGCTCTTGTTTGTTTTTTCTTCTCCGACTGACGTGTTCTCCTTTAGCTCTCTTTTCAAGCTCTGGCGTTTTCGCAATAAGTTTTCAAGTGTGTTCATCGCGCTCACAGTCTCCGCTCACATTCTCACCACTCTTCCTCGCGCTCTCACACACCGCTGCTCGCTAAGCAGCTAGTTCGGCGATAAGGCCAAGTTTGCTTCTCAGTGTTCTTCACTCTACTTTGTTAACGAGATTATTTTCAAGTGTCGCACAAGAGAAAATATTTCGCCGACAAATGCAATTGAGATTGCTTCTCCACTCTGCTTGCATACACTCGATTATTGTTAGTTTTTCTCTAAATATATCTTCGCTTTTATCGCGAACGTAAGAGGGAGAGAAAAGAATCATCCAGTTTCAAAAGAGGATCTTGTCGTGCTCGTCGAGACGCGGCGTGTATTGCATACAAACTTTTTCATTTCTTTCTCGAGCACTGTCTGCAATTTTAGCATAATTGTGTGAAATTATAAGCCACCGTCTCCCGCAATTACGTGCACAAAAAGGGTTCAAGTACATCTCTCTCTGCCACGCTACTCTTAATTTCTACTCATCTGTTCGCCGCTCTCATTCGCTCACAACAGTGGATCTCTTCCAGTGAAGTGCTCACATCCTTGTGTCGTGAAATCACTCAAATCACAAGACTCTTGAAAAAGTTGCACTTGACGAGAGCAGAAAATGCATGTGTGCGTGTATGTGTTACGTGTATGTGTGTTGTGAATGTATGTGCTTTACGATGCTTACGGCGGATCGTATCGAAATGTTTGATATGAAAAATGGGAGACTACAGTGGTGCTTGAAACTTTAAGTGCGTTCTCTTCTTCAAGTGCCATGCCTCTTATCCGCGCTATAGTTGAATGTGAAGAGCGAAACAGTCTCATGCAACGAAATATATCCAATATCTTATTCATACAATGTGTGTGTGTGCAATATTAGCAGTGAGAGCGCTGAGAGCGGAGCGAGAGAAGCAGATAGAGAGGAGAGCGCATTATACCATCAAGTGGACTACAAATTCAGTCAACGATCGAAATTATATTCCGAGTTGACGTCGACGTGGTCGTTTTCCACGCAGCAGTTGTCCACTCGATGAATATATATTCCACTCGAGCAAAAATATCCACTTCACTTCATATGCATATGTCAGCTTATATTGCGTAAACGCTTCAGCTCTGCACTCCTCGCGTCTCTTCTCGTGTGCCCGTCTCGAGTGCCTTACTCTAATTAATTCTTCAGCGACTGCGATTCTGCTGTTACGCGCACAAATGCGTGCTCCGCTCAGGTTCGCTTGCGAAACGAGTGCTTTTCTCAAATTCTCGGCTCGCTCTTCGCCGCTCTCTTTACGACCGTTGAGATTTATGATCGCAACGAGTGGATTCTTGTGAAAAACGCATTCGCTTTTCGCAATGCAGCCATTTTATTGCCTGTCTTGTGTAATGATTGCGAGAACGAGAGTGTTTTATTTTCGGGCTCCTCTTTACTATCTCGCCTTATTAAAAGAGTTATGTCAGCTGTTAACAAGCCAGCCGTAATTATTGTTTCTTTGCTCTTAATCTGCTTCTTCTCCTTTTATTATTATGTTTGCGGTGATTATCGCCGTACTTCACAAAAGCCACAAAATCGAGAAGTCGAGAGGCGTTTTTCTCTTCTTCCAGCAACATTCTGGCCGCCGTGTGAAAAATGATCGCTCGTGGTTCTTTAATCGCCCGACAAGTGTACTGATTCCTCGCAGGCGCTTGTATCTTCTTATTCGAGGATAAATGTTGCTTCTCTTTCTCCTTTTCTTCCCTCCGTCGCTCGCTTTACTCGCAGCTATCATCAAACTCAAAAGCGAAAGAGATTGAAACCGCTCGGGATTTGCTGAATATGTGTTATATACTTTCGCTCTGCGTTTACTTTCATTTCTTTTCGCCTTTAATGCAATAAAAGCTTAAATAAGAGTACGGTTCGGGATACATTGTTCCGAAGCGAGCCAACTAAATTGCATCCGCGCATCGTTTTTCTTCTCTCGCTATTCACGCAAACTTCTATTCCTGTGTTGTTCGGGGATAAGTTTAGGGCGCACACAAAAACCAAAAGGGAAATCAACAAAACACGAGCTCTAAGCGTTGATCCTTTTCTTATTTCGCAAACGCATTTTTATTACACCAACTTTGAACCGTAAAGCGCATTGATATTCTGAGAAGCATTTGCAAAAATTCCGCAAAAAGTATCATCGCGCGACCGCAAATTTTGAATTTAAAAAGATAGCAGCTTTCGAAAAAACGCCTTTCCTCGAGAAATTTTCATTTTCAAATTTAAAGCTCAAAATGGGCGTCGTTTTAAATAAAAATTTCAATGTAAAGTGTTTAGGAGCTTTGTGACCCCATAACTCAAGCTACCAGCCGCCAATCGCCTCGAAATACAAGCATCACATAATTTGTCTTAGGCCCATGTACAAAATTTGTTTCAAATCCGTCCGGTTCGCTTACAAGTGTCACATACTCGAAAGAACGGACGGACGGGCAATTGAAAAGATAAGCGCTCTGATTGAACTGGTCGCGCTAAAAAAACCGCTTGCAAATTCTAAATTCAGTGCTTAACTCTTAACAATTCAGCTGAGCATTTTGCAATCAAATTCATTGCATATGTATTAGAAAAAAAGAGCTGCAATTGCAATTCATTGAGTTTTTTTTTCATCGTTAATTTCGCTAGTAAACAAAAGCTTTAATCGAAACTTATTATGTATTCAGCAAACGAAATAAATTTTTTCGTGTAACTTAAGCTGCTTTTTGGTTCGCTCGCAAAGCTTTAGTATCAAATTTGATTTTTATGCGATGCTAAAAAACTTATTATTCGTTTACGAGCTCTCATGAAAAAAGTATTTTGTTCTTAAAAAATTTTTCGTGCGCAGACAAAAAAGTGAAGCGAAGCGAAGTGAAGCAGCGAAACAAAGCAGCGCTTTTTTGACCAAGTTGAAGTTAAATGAACTTCGCTGCTCATCGAAATGCGCTTTTTTAACATGCGACGCGAACGTGTGCCATAAATTTTTGAAACTTTTATAACTCTCTGATAGCTAAAGTTGTAAACATTAAATGCCATTTAATGTTAAATTGCTGTTTGGGAAAGGCTAGAATCCATTTCTCCGCTCTTCTCGCTCGCTCTCACTCACTCACTCACTCACTCACTCTCGCTTTTCACGCTCGCCTCGCCTCGAAAGTTCGGCGCAATCCCTTAAATTCAGATTTACAACTTTATACTCGATAAATCTTCGCTTCACTTCGGGTTTGTTTCTGCGAACGACGAGGCGAGGAGAAGAGAAAGCGTAGTGTGTAGTAAAAGCAATAACATTTATGCCGCGTTTGGGATTTATTCTTAACTAAATGTGAGACTCGCGAATATAACAGAATTAGATTTGCTTTCGTGTCTGCTCTTCTCTTCCTTCTTTCTTCATCTGCCACTAACCATTCTTCTTCTTGTTAGTCGAGTATAAAGCTCCTCCATATTCGCCGTCATCAAATAAATTCAATCAATACTTTTTCGCTTCTGTACTTTGTTTTTTCTCTCGCTTCTCGCACTCGAGTGCTGGTAATAAATCTCATTTTCGTTTTAACGCTCTATGTGCTGCTTTTGTTGCTGCTGCCGTTGTAGCTCTTCTTGTTTTGCTTTGTTTTTCTTTGCTTGTTTCATTTTTTTCGCCTCGTTTTTTCTTTATTTATCTTTCACTTGATTTTTAAGCGCTTTTCTTTCGCTCTCGATGCAGCTATAATTTTGACAGTTAAGAAAGTGAAATGCAAAGCGATCAACCGAGAGAGGCCGAAGAAGAAGCCGAGAAGCGCTCAGTAGCTGCTCTTTTGCTGTTATTGTTATTGTTACTACACACACAGCTGTAGGAGAAAAATTGTAGAAAAGTTACTTCCTCTGCCTCTCTGCTATTTCTTCATCGCTTCTTGCGCCCAGTAAATAATAGGTTTTAGCTCAGTAAGTGTTTTAACAGTTGCACAATGCTACTTTTTTATTTGCTGCTCGTCCATCATTTCGCTTATATGTGTGCTATTTCAACCTATTCTCGTGTTCAAATCTACATCATTATTAAACGCTTTTTATTCAATTTATAATTTAATTCTTCTCTATTCTTTCGTGTTTTCTTCAAATATTGACGCAATGATGACGAATGATTAATTGCCGCATTGCTTTTTAAAGCTTTTTAAGTACAAATACAATTGCTTCATTCAAATTTTATTTTGCAGTTTTGTAAAGTGTTAAAAAAAGCGCATAAACTGTAAAACTCATAACTCGCAGGTCCAAATAGCGAATCGAGAGCAGTTCGCATTAAGCCATCCCACACATCCCAACATCCAGGATCTCGAAAAAATGAGTAACCCTGGGCTGTCTGCACTCGACGGCGAAATAGCGTGTACGCCATATTTATTATGATTGCAATAAACTTTCTGGTGAGCTGAATGTGCGCTTTCTTCACTGCAGAACACATTATCAAATTAACGAAGTAATTTTTGCGGGCTCTTTCTCTTCATTGCTTTTTCTCGCCTTCATATTATTTTTACACAGTTTAGCTTTACTTTTTCAGCTATCACACGTTATATTACACACAGACAGAGAGAGAGAGAGAGAGAGAGAGAGGGTTGCACATTGTGAACGCTTCGCTTAATTAATGCTTTAATTACACGCTCGTAATAAATAACATAAACGAGTGCGAATGTAATTAAATTAGCAGTGTGTGTATATATATTTTGAACGCAAGCACGGTTCGTTTGCTCCTCGGTCCCGGCGATTGAAATACACGTCGATTAGGCTAACGAGCGAAACGTGACTTCTCTTTTTCCCGTGACCGCAGTTCGCTAAACGGCTGCATTTGCTACACGCGCGAACGTTGTGTTTTTCCTCACTCTTCTGTTTCGATCCCTCGCGTAATGACAACTGAACTGTGACCCTCTCCATGTAATAAACCATTTCTTTCTCCCTCTCTCTCTCTCTATCGCTCTTTTCCGATTATTCTCTCTCCTCATCACTTTTATCTTATGGCGTGTACTTAGTGTATCAATGAGCGCTACAAGCGCAAAATGCATTTTTATGCTTCGAATATTATTTTGCGGTAAAAAGCAGTTCGAACCAATTTTCGAAAGTTTTCAGTGAATTAATTGGATTGGACACGGAAACTGCGCATTTAGCATAAATACACATGCATTCGTAGGAAAAATTTCTCTGTGAATATTGCTGTTGTTTGTGCTCGTTAAACTTGTGCCGAGCTGCCCTCGTTGATGGATCCA
The DNA here is from genome assembly GCA_003675995.1 of Dinothrombium tinctorium. Classification (NCBI taxonomy): domain Eukaryota; kingdom Metazoa; phylum Arthropoda; class Arachnida; order Trombidiformes; family Trombidiidae; genus Dinothrombium; species Dinothrombium tinctorium. Next base: position 43,306 of record NCKU01000181.1, read on the forward strand.
AAATAGTGCTGTCGTGGGAAGAAGCGCGCTCGGTGCAGCTTGAGATGAGCGAAGAGCGAGCGAGGGAGAAACGAGAAAATGATGATGAAGAGATAGCGAGAGAAGATGGCCGCAAATGCTTTGCAATTTAAACATTATCATCATTATTTAAATGCTATTTACAAAACTGTGAAACATAAAATAACAAGCCATAAAAAAACTCAAAATTACTCCGCTTTAAAGCAAATTAATGCGAAGAAAAATGTTTAACCGCATTTTTATGCGCAGCACAAAAAATATCTTCGTTTATCAACAAACACATTTAAGTTGGGAAGAGAGAAAGAGAGAAGATGAACATTATTTTGAAGTTGGTGCGCATTAAAAAGCGAAAATATACAGAGTTTAGCGATAAACTTGAGATGTTGCTGGAAGCGAGTAAGAAGAAGAAAAACGCTCGCAACCGTTTTTCATACGCATTTCATACAAGATTGATTAATAAGTAAAGTGAATTCGCGTTCAGGGATTATGTGAAGCTGAAGTTAGCTTTAAGGCATTCGCCAAATATTATCTATGTTCAATATGTATATGCTACACTCACACACGTATCATGTTCTCAAACTTAATGCTCATACGCTGGAAACGCGCGATGCATTCGAAAGAAGAAGAAAAATTTTGACGGCGAGAAACGTTGCTATCTGGTATCTTGCAGGTTCTGTAAAATACGCAGTACCTGAAAACTTTTTCTTCATCGTCTTTCTTTTTTTCGCATTCGTCGCTGTGAATCGCGAAAATGATTCTCTTTAAATGTATACGCCGTTTAAAGAAGCTACAAGAAGAAAAGAAAAAAAAATGATAATTTTACCTGTGCGCTAATCGTTTGCGATCGCTTCTTTTTTTCGAAATTTGGCCGTGCAAAGTGTGAATAAATTGATGAAAGATGCAGTCACGAATTCGCTCGAAGCAGCTCGTTGCATTTTCTTCTTCTCGTTCCTCTTGCTTTTCTTTTTGCTCGCTGCGTTTCTGCTGCTTTTTATGAATTCTAAAGACGACTATAATTTTAAATGCGTTTTGAATAATAAGCGAAGTGAAGAAACGCAAAAAATTGAAACGAGCGAAAAAAGTGTACACACATATATATAAATTAAGACAAACCTTACAATTATCTAAAACTTAAAATCCAAAACACGACAGCCTTCGAAATTAGTTACCTGTCTTCGTTTTTTCTCCTCTCTTCCAACTTCTAACCATTATTATTATTACAAGTTGTTGTATCGCAATTCATTTCGCTAACTTATTTGTGTGCAAGTGTTCTTCGTTTTTTTATGAATACCGCTGTAATCAACTTTATAAATTATTGTGCGCTGCGAATTAAGTTTTTTCTTTTTTTGCTTCATTCGTTATTGCGAGCGTAAAATTAGCGATGCGACTGAAACCTAAGTGCTTAGCTTGTAATTAAACAACCTCTAAATGCTTTTTACAGCGATTTTTCTTATTCGCTCGCATCTCGTTCGCAAATGTAACGTTTATATTTCTCTCACTTCTTGCACCACTTGTATTTTGTTTGCTTTTCACCTCTCGCAATTCTTCGCATACTTATCGTCTCCACTTCTTACACGTTTCTCCATCTAATCGCCGCTTTCAACCATTAAACACAACTGCACTTGCTTTCGAAAGCGCAACGCTTTTTTTCGAGTTTGATCAAAGAGATTAAACATCATTTCATAATTGGAGAAAAGCGGTGAAAAATTAGCTTTTAAAGTAATTTCGGCCGAAGAAAAGCGTGTTTTCGAGTGCCGTTAAGTTCACGCGAATTGCGAGTTTAAAATGCAAACGCAGTTTAACCGCGAGGGAATTCACTCAATTGAGATAGCTCGTTTGTTCGGTCGCGATGTCAGCTTCGCGTTGAAAGGCGATGCTCACAATCGATTCGCTGTAAAGGCGCGCAGCGTTTTATTATTGATGTCGAATGCCGAGGCTAAAGAATTTTGCCGAAAACGATTTTAAATTCACGCAATTTTGCGCGTAGTCTGCGATTTGTGCGTGTGTGTGTGTGTGTGTGCGTTAATTTATTCTCGTTGCGAATAGAAAATTATTTTATTTTTAAATTTTAATTTAATTTTTTACTCTTTTTTATCGTAAATTGAGCGAAAAAACAAAAAGCTTGTTTCATTTCGCGATAATTGCAGCTTTAATTCATCATTCATTTTGAGCGAAGTGGAAAAGCGAAGGCTGCTTTGTAATCGCGAGTATGTTGTTGTTGTTTATACGTGTTTTGTACAAATTTTCGCACTTTTTCAACCGCTTATTTATTATTTTAAAAGCGTTCGTGTATTTCTAAGCTTTTTTATCATTTCTATAATCTTTTCTTTCTCGCTTTTTGAGGAAACGCGAGGCAGAAACGAAAAAGTTAAGTACACTTTTTCGTGATCACTAATCTAATTGTTTCGCTTATTTTTCTTTTATCCTTCTTCCTTCTCGCTCACTCTCACTCTTTCTTCTTCTTTTTCATCGCGTTTTCACGAAATTCTATTTCCATCTGATACTCGTGGCGATCGCCGATGCGGCGAGCGCAAACGCCGCCGTATGCAACGTTACGTGCGATATTCAAGTTTTTTTGCTTTGTGCGAATTCGATGAATGCAAACGTATGCAAAAACGAAGCAGCTATTGAATACGAAAAAAAACGAATTTTTCTGCGTAAATTAGGTAGCGAACACGTTTTTTAAACGAAAAGAAGCGAATTCGAAGTTAACATTCCTCCGTAGTCTTTATTTAAAATGCTAACACCGTTTCGCTCTTCGCGTTCTCGTTTGTAAATGCTATGAAATTAATATTTTCGCTCCCATCTTCTCTTTCTTCTCTCTCCCAAATCTTTTTTTTTGCGACCAATTTTAAAATCTAAACACGTCTCGAAGCAAGAAAAGGAGAAAAATTCATATGAATTATTTGTGTTCACACTAAGTTTATGTTTGCCAACTTTTTTGCTGCTTCTCTTTAACGGATGTATGCTGTGCAGTGTGTGTATGTTTAAGCTTGCTGTTTGTGTTCATTTCTCGCTTCAAATTTATGTAATTCAAAGTAAACGATGGCAAAGAATATTTTGTTTTAAATTAGTTTTTTGCTCATCATCGTCTTCTTCTTTCGCTGCTTTCAAAAAATAAATTACATCGAATGCAATCGCGAAGCGAGGCAAAACATTACTCGCCGTCGAAAGTATATTTAAATTAGATTTTAAAAAGCGCATATTTCAATAAACTCGCAAAAAGTATCATCATTACGTATTCCAGAGACGCGCTTCCCTCGCTTATCACTGAAAACTCTTCTTTTCCTATTCGCAGGTTAAAGAGCCAAGAATCAGCAAAGCAATCAACACATCCTTAAGTCCAATTAATCAGCAAACACTATTTGTCGCCGATTCGGTGTACTGTCCGCGAACACCTCCTCCGCTTCAAAGTGTGCATCAACAGAATCCGAGTCAAAAAGCGTCAACACCAGGAAGTATACGAAGCAACTTGTCGAGTTTAACTCATTTGGGACACTCGGTTGGTGGTTCGTTTGGCAATATCGTCGATAAAGATCGTGATCGAGATGAAGATGCGGTTTGCTTAGTGCCACCACAAGCAAACAGTGCGAATAGTAAAACGTTAAACGGTTCGAATTCCCTAAACGCGAATCCATCGCAAACGCTCTTGACAAAAACCATCATCTCATCATCATCTTGTTCTCCTGCTGCCTCCACCACACCGTCGCCAGCCAAGAACATAACCAACAATAGTCTAACGTCGACACAAAGCAATCTCAACTCGTCATCTCGCAACTCATCCAAGAGTGCAAGGTTTGTTAATTCGCTTCATTGACCTCAAATTAATGCTTATCTTCTCTCCGCAAAACAAATAGCTCATTAAACAGTTCTACACCACCAACACCTGTATTCAATCGACATTCACCGCCTTCTCCTCTGCCGCCTCCAATTCCTCCGTTGAACGGTCTTCACCCGAATCCGAGTCAACAAGCGTCAATACCAGCGAGCATTCGTAATAACAATAGTTTATCGAGTTTAACTCAATTAAGTCAATCCATCGGTGGTGTTACAGTGACTAACGCGGTTGAAAAGAATGACACTTGCGGAGACTCTGTTCGTTTCGAGGCAGCGAGCAGCGAGAAAAATGCTAAGACAGTGAACGGTTCTAATTCTCAGAACTCAACACCATCGTTGACAGCATCAGTGACGACGACGTCCTCTTCATGTTCACCGTCGACATCGACGAACAGTTCGGGAAGTAAACCAGGAAACAACTGCGCGTCGAACAATTCGAGCGCATTTCGCAACCATTTGTGGACTTCGAGGTATGTTTCGTTCAGTGAAGAAGCCTCGCATTCATTCTTTTTCACATTCATTAGCAGTTCGTTAAATCCGGCCTCGAGTCCGCAAACGCCCGCATACAAGCCGCACACATCGACGCCACCGTTAAGCAACTTAAAGGCAACTCATCAAAATCCAAGTCAAAGAGCCTCGACACCAGCAAATCTTCGCAGTTGTAATAGCAGCTTATCAAGCTTAAGTCAATCAGCGGTTGGTGCTGTTAGCAATAGTAAAGAACGGGAACGTGACAATGCTTCCACGTCTGAGTTTGTTGCCAACGTGAACAGTAAAACTGCGAACGCTTCTAATCCTCGGAATACAGCTGTTTCTCAAAGTTTATCAATAAGTAACTCTTCTACGACGTCTACTTCATCAAAAGGCAGCAATTCATCACTCGGCAATCTCAGTACTCGCAATCATTTGTGGGGAGGAAGGTAAGGCAATGCTCGAGTGATCGCATTTTCGCCACTAACCAATTCCTTAATTATCGACAGCTCCTCGAATCCTTTTCTGAGTGGAGGATCAGGCAGCATTGCTTCGACTACTGGTCCTCATCTACCATCGCCTGGATTACCGCCGCGAGTGGCAACACCGGCACCTGGTTTGCAGCATTCATCTGCGCTGCACAGCAATCACTCTTTAACGATGTTCGCACCACCAATACCTGCTCCACCGGTCTCATTATCGTCGGTTGGTGGTGCAGCGGCACCGAGTGCGACTGCATCGCCTTTCATGGGCGATTCACTGTTTCCACCTCCAAGTAATTATTTTGCTCGAACATAGCATGATTAATGTCTGATCGCTTTGTTATTACAGATCAAGATTTATTACGTCGGGAATTAGACACCAGGTTTTTAGCATCACACGATAGGTCAATTAGTATTCCACCTCCGCCTTACATGAGGTCTGAAATGCACCAACACAGTCATATTCACAGTACGCCTCCATACGCTCTGCCACCGAACCTGGGCGGACCATTGGTTCCACCATCTCCTTCGCATTTGGTATGTTACCTGTTTTACGTTGCAAATGTTCATAGCGTGCAATGTTTACATCAACAGTACGATAAGTTTCCGAAATTGGATTCAGCGTTTTACGGAAGAAGTGCCCTTGGTTTAACGGGATTTCCTAGTCTCTCGCCGCTGATGGCTCCTGGTGCTCCTAACTCAACGCCAGGAACACTATCGTCCACTCCTGGCGGGCCAGTCGGAAATTCGAGCACGCCATTCGGACCACCAGGACATTTGGCTGCGTTTCAGCCTAAGGTACTTTGATTTACAATAATGACAAGCTATAAACCGATTCTGGTAACCGATTTCGTCCATTGCAATCAGTTGTGCGGAGAGATACGAGCGTTAATCGGTTCTGGTGTTTATAGCGTTGTTATAGCTTCTCTGAACCTTTATGATTAACGCAACTTGTTTTTCTCCCTCAACTAATTCTAGTCTAACAATTTGTTAACTGCTAATACCAACAAGAGTAAACCAAATTCGGTACGTTTCACGCAAATGCGATCGCACGCACAAACATCATTTCTACAATTGTTTTCTTTGTTTTTTTCGCACAGAAATCGGGACGTTGGTGTGCTATGCACGTAAGGATTGCGTGGGAAATATACCACCACCAGCAGAAGCAGCAGCAATTAGAAGCGACGCATAAAAGCCCAATAGTGACAACGACCAATAGCGGTTCGACGAACACATCGAAATCTGGCCATCACTCGTCAGAAATTCTTAGGCCATTGAACAATTTATTCTCATTACCTCCTCGTGCACACCCCGACTCGTTTTCTTCATCGTTGTTAAGTGTTGCTGCCGGACATAGCGCACAGAGACCACCACTCGATCCATCGCCTTTGAACGCTCCGCACGGAACTTATGGACCGATTGGTGTACCTCCTTATTTAAGGCCGAGTTTTCCCGGTTTCCCCAATTTCGGCACACTCGGTGCTCTCGGCTTGCCCGCGGGTCCAAACTCTAGTAACTTGTTCGCTCCTTCAGCAAGTGGCCACAGTGGTCGTGATATTTCTGGGGCCAGTATGCTTCCCGGTTTGGGAGGTTCGCTTAATGATGCATGGATGAGGGCTAATAGCACTCCGCGTACAACGCCGTCATTATTCCAAACACTGACCCCACCGATTTCCTCGAACTCGTCGTCACTGAACGCTGCTGGTTGGGGAGGATTGAAAGCAGAAGCAGAACGCGAACGACATCAGGAGGAGGTCGACAAGCAGCGGAAAACCTCGTCGTCGGATGATGGAAGGCGAGTTGAGAGTAAAATGAATAGCAACAGCAGTAACAGCAGCGGCAGCGGCAGTGAGTGCAGAACAAAGAGCGACGATAAGCCTGATGGAAAGCACAAAGAAGGTCATCAAAGCGTTACTCACAAATATTCGACGCATTCGAGTATTGACAGCTCGATGAGAAATGGAGACATAAGTCACGAGCACAGAAGAGAATGGGAGAAGGGATACAAGCGTGAATTGTCGCGATCTCCACTCAATCATCATCCCAATAAAATTTTAAAGACAGATTCCAGTGCCTTCAACGACAAGAGTAACGACATAAAAGTGAAAGAAGAGAGAAAAGAGAACAGTTTGTCGCATAATAGTCATCAGGTGGACAAAGTCGACCGACACTCAGTTAAAGTAAACAACGACTTAGAACTCGGTGCAAAAACTGGCGCTTCGGTGCTAACGAACACACCACTTCCGCCGCTGCCCACGTCGGCGGGCAATTCGATGGCATCGACCGCGTCACTAGCTGCAATGAGTTTAAGCAATCCGCTCGAACGCGCTCGACTAATGGGTCTGTTCGGTCTTCACGGAGGCCCCCCACCAGTCGGTCCACACATGGCACCGGGAAGCAACGCAACTGATCCGTTGAAATCGTTTTGGTCGTTCTTTCCCCCGCCCGCACATCATCCCGACCCGTTCAAAAGTTTGCACGATTTTCCGTCGCGAACTGAACTTTTGGAACGCGAACACCTCCTGCAGCGTTACAATATTCTAAACTCTTCGGGAGGAGGAGCGCCGTTGACTGAGAAACTGGCGAAAGAAAGTTCTCTGCATTCGCTCATCGATAAAGACATTCGCGAAAAAGAACACTTGAACTCACTCGATAAGCACAAAATGGCGCGTCCTGGTGATCCGCTCGCGATTCCGTCGTCTTTCAGTTCAAGTCTTCCTCACGCCACGCACCTTCCTCCACCGACTCCAAGCTTGTTTCCACCCAATCCATACCTGAACAGTTTGCACTCGCTAAGTGCGTCAGCGGGTTCCAATGTCAGAGTAAAATGTCACTCGAATCCATCTTCCCTTTCATCAGCATCGTCCACATCCTCATCCTCGAGTAAATCTTCTCCATCACCGCAGTCATCATCGAAAACGGTCGCAGCTAACGGCATCACCGCACCACCACCTCTGATACCATCGAATCCAGTGGCGAATAACGGCTGTTCACCTCAGAAGTTGTTCTCTACAAAGATATCAGTAAACTCATTAATCGAGAACTCTCTCGAGTGTGTGAAAGAGTTAAGTCGCGGCCGCGAGCGGACATCCATCTCGAACCCGTCGACGCCGGCCGCGAACGGAAGCAGCGCGGTCGCCGAAGTCGGCGAGTCGCAGTCGAGATAATCGTCGAGAAATGTGCTTCTTATTTTGATCTCAAATGTTACGTCGTATACTTAAAATGCGAACCGGTCTCGAAGTGAACGGGAGAAATTAAATCAAATGCGGCCTTTATTTGAGAAACACTCATTTGCTTGCCTTCAACTCGTCAATTAATCGAAGCGTTCGCAATTAATTGACCGAAAATGTGGAGTTTGAAGCGACGAACGTCTCATTTGTGTTAAGTGGCAGAGGCAATTGACTGTGCTTAGCGCACACAAAGCACCGTTTACTATAAATATAAATATTTAAATCGCTGGTAAAACGAGTGTCTTTTCATATTTCGGTTGTAAATAAACGATAAAGCGAAACTAATTAAAAAAGTTAAGTGAAATTGAAAGCTAACGCGTTGTATAAGTGTTGCCGACTGCCAATATATTGTAATAAGTTAACATTCATTTTGTTCACTCCTTTTGTGTAAATATTAAACGAATGCGAAACTTTTTTGATCTTTGGAGACGATAAAAAAATTGATGGATAAAAGTGAAAAGAAAACTTGCAACGCAATTGTGATTTTAATTTCACCTTTTCTCCTCTTTAAAAACAAAGTTTTAACTCTTGAAAATCTCTCCTCTCCTCTTACTCTCTGCCCTCTGCCCGTCGTCCGCAACTGATATTTATTGTTGAACTGATATTTTAAATGGTTGATTGCCTCCGAAACTGTAGTGAACAAAACACACAAAACGATGATTATTGGTGTATGAAACAATGATGTTAGTAGTGACATAGATTTTCCATATTTGCATATTTTATTCAACGAACATTTGTCATCGAATCGCGGAAAACGAGAATTTAAAACAAGACAAACACACATTGCTTTCAAAACGAATTAAATGTGTTTTTCGAATGCATATAAATTCATCTTTCAAATTGAAATCAAGTATGAAAACAGAGAAAACGATGAAAATCACAAATGAAAAACAAATTAGTTAATTTTATGTAGAAATTGTAAAGTGTTCAAATCCCAAAAAAGGTTCCTTCCCTCTGTTCTTATTTATGTATTATAGGCTTTACAATAAAGATGACAGAATTTTATTGATTATACTGTCGCTTCTGTTCGATGTTCATTTTTTTTAAAGCTCGGAAAATGGTTCGGGTCCGTTTCTCTTTTATAAAATATTCTTATTTTTGCTATATCTAATGCTTTGTGTCGCGCTAACATATTTCTTAAAATTTTTAAGCATCGATAAAACGGTAGACAAAAAAGATTTTAATGGAAAGCACAGCTATGATAAGGGCTGCTCATGCCAAAGTCGTAAAGAATTTTCATATCATGAAAGATAATTGAAAATATTATAATGAGCCGTACTTTTGAAAGCCAATTCAGTTCTTGCCAAAACGTTTTGCAATAGTCTAAACGGTTTTAAAATAGCTTTAAATGGATAAATAGCAAAACTTTCTGGCTTGCGCTGTCCATATTTGAATTAATAAAAGTATGTGAAGAGTTTATCAGATATTTGGTTTTTTTTAGATTTTTTCATTCAAAACACTTTGAACATTGAAACTTTTATCAATTAAAATGCTAAAATGAGGAATTCAAGTTAAGAAATATCAAAATGAAATTTCAAATTTTCTCCTTGTAAAATAATCCATTTTTATTTCGATTATTTTTGCTTGTTAGTACAGTCAAAAAATGAGACGCCCTGTCTCTGCGAAACACTGCGCACTCGTAGAAACAAGGAATGTATTTTAACCTAAATCGCTTGATTGTTTTTTTTTCTTCATGGCAAATAGTAATTTTTCGACAAACCCTGATTAACGCGTCGCGCTTTATTTAAATTTTTTCATTAATATTTTCAATCGGCCGAGAAAACCAGATTCTCGAGACAAAAAGTGCTTTAAGATTCTTAATAATCAAATTTTCCTAAAAGCCCATTTCAAAAATCTAGCTCATAGTGTTTTCATTAGAATAAATTAACAAAAATCCAATTCATTTAATCGAAATTCATTATTTTACTTTTTTAAGTAGTGGGAAAATAAATATAAAAAGAGACAAATAAATATTTACAACATTTAGGTTTTGCTATTTTATTATGTGGAAATTGTACAGTGCTGATCAAATCTGGATAGGAATGCTATACAAAAATACATGAATTGAAATTGAATTCAATTTTGAATTTTGAAGAGGGTACTAAAGAAGTGACGATATAAAGAGGAATTTGCACAGCAGACAAATTAGATTAGTTTAAAAAACAGTCTAAAAACTCTTGAAAATGATTGAGAACAAATGATTAGAAGTATAAGTCGATAATACACACACACACAAAAAAAAACAAAAATTTCAATTGCTAGTTTTGCAAAATAATTGATAGATAAAAAAACTAAATCAATTTCATTCTTTTGCAGCGGCTTTGGTCTTGCATGTAAATTTAAATTAAGAAAAAAAAGTAAACATCGATAGCTCAAAAACATTTTATCATGTTTTGAAACGAGAAAGCAGCAAGTTATATTATTAAACTAATTGTGAACATGTTTAAATTTATTTTAATTTTTACAGTCGTTTATCTTTTATTTTTGAATGAATGGATTTTCTTTCTCAGTAACTGTTAATTTTGTGTTAGAGATAATTTTCCCATCATTATCTTTTATACATCATCGATCTTTCTTAAAGTTTCCTATTAAAGAAAAGTTTCCTATCAAGATAGATCTAAAATCTCAAGATCTATATATAATAGGAGCAATTTTCTATCGCAAGTGATTACAATAAAAAATGTAAAATTAAAAAATTCATCAAGAAACAAAATGCGTACAGTATTTTAGAACTTTCCTTACTTATTAGTGAATTTTATAAAGTTTTGTTTTCTACGATTTAATCAGTTGTGATTTTATCAGAAACAAAAGTTTGAGACCTAAAACAATAAGTAGAGATGTGATTTTTCGGTAAAATGCCGATCTCTGATTCTAATCGGGAAGTAAAGTAAACATCTCTGACCACAAAAAGAAATCAAAAATAGTTCATTTTGACACCTCTTTTAAATACCGAAATTGCTGAATTGAGTTGTAATTCCCGATAAATGCCGAAAATAAACTTTAAAAATTGAAATAGTTCAAATTGTTGAATCTGACTAATTTAATTACTATTTAAATACATTGACTATTGCATATCATTTTAAGGAGTAAACAAGTTTGTTTCTCTAATGAAAAGTCGAATTTAAGAAAACATCTATTTCGTGAAGTCACAAATTTACAGCTTCCTCATCATGCAGTAATTATTTACTTTATGGGAAACTTTTATAAAGGTTTGCAAATTTTATGTTGAAAACTGATCTTATTGTGAAAGTTGTTGAAAAACTAAAAGATTCTGAAGCTACAAACAAACTTAAGGAACATACATCTAAATCTTCACTTAAACAAGTTTCTTTCGATAAGCGATTTTCTCTTTATTCCCGATCTTATCACGACGTTAGAAAAGAATGAAGTGAAAAAATGTCTCAATATGTAATAATAGAAACGGCAAAAGAAAAATTAAATGGATTTTCAAGAAAGAAACTTGATCAAAGTTTATGTAAAAATCCTGATCTTTTAAAAATGGTTGATACAAATTTCAATCTTAAAACAAAGTTTGTTCCTTTGGTATCAGTGGTCGTCGAAAGATCTTTTTCAATGTACAAAGCAATATTTTCAAAATTCCGTCATAAAATCACTAACAAGCTCATTAAAAAATTAATATTGTTTATTTTAACAAATTTCTTTTTTACAAATCTAATTAAATAACTGCCGATTTAACTCCCGATTTTAATTATTTTAACCGCCGATTTTCCGACCGATTTTGCAATTTTTAACTATTCAAAAATCACATCTCTAACAATAAGAATTCACTTGCTCTGTCGCTTTATTTATTTGTTTTTATTTACAAAAAATTAACCTATTTAAATTAATTATCCTAATTATCCTTTGTTAGCGGCTCAATTAAGGAACCTTAAATATATCGTTCAAATAAACAATTGTAACTAATTAATTAAAATATTTTTAAACAAAACTATTGATTTCTTCACATAAAAATTAAAATTTTTAAAAATAAGGTTAGCAATGATTTTGTTCATTGATTTTCGAGTTTTTAGCATCAAAATTCACGTTTTAATAATAAGCTTATGTTCATTAATTTAAAAACTTTAAAAAATCTGAGACCTGTTTTGAAATTTCAAAATACATTTGATTTTTAATTAAAAAGATTTTTACAATTATTTTCTTATTTTTAATATTTTAATGATTATAAATCATTTGAATCATATATGAATTTTAAATAATTTAATAAAATTTAATTTAAATTTGATATAAACATGTCTCCGATTGAAGTAATATTTCGAAAATTTTACAAAAATCGAGTTTTTAATAATTTTTGGCCTAGAAGAGAAGCAATTTAAATCTCTTTTTGTTTTATTTTGAAATAACTCCTCCAACGTTATTAACTTCTAGCAAAATATTTTTCACTTTACGAGTTTATTCAAAATAGGCCGCAAATTGAAAAGAATTTTATTTTTTTGTGATTTTAATATATTTTGCTGCGCTCATAAAAACAAAACGTGTTTAGGTTATATTGAAGTTACTTTCAAACTCTAGCAAAAAAGTGAAAAACTTATTTTCCAGAACTTTTGAATTTATGAATAATTTTAGTTTTTAAACGCTAGATTAACTTTTTGGAATCTACAGAAATAGGTTCTTAAACGTTTTTTTCTGCTTTAAAACTTGAATAGTTGTTGGTTGAAATGGTTAAGTTTCATCATCGTTTGAGCACTTATTAAAGTGCATGTTTTGTTAAATTGAATCAATTTTTATTTATCTAGAATATAAATTTAAAGCTTTGGCCAAAGCTCATCGAAAAGTGACTTTGTGAGTTATTGTTTTTCAAATTAAGATTCTTTTTCAGCGGATTGTTGCGGCAAAAAGTTGTATCGACTGAATCTTGTCAATTTGACTATGACTGTGCTTTCATTTCAAAATCGAGAGTGCAAAGCTATTGTAAATAGCGCACATATTTA
>NCKU01000182.1:0-39794 GCA_003675995.1 Dinothrombium tinctorium
GATTTCGACTATTTCTAGTGCATTTATTGAATTGCAATTTTTTGTTATAGTAAGCACATGATTTCAATAATCATAAATGATCTTTGCCGTTATTATGATTGAATGAAATTCAAGAAAACGCTCTTTGAAAAAAAAAATCATTTTTCATTTTGAAAAAAGAAAGAATAAAGGAGAAGAAAACTTTTTTGAAATTCAGTTCAAGCGTAATGCTTAAAATTTGCTCCAAAGAATAAAATAATTTGAAAGCATGCAGCATGTAGTTAAAAAGGAAACAACAAAGAAAAAGCGAATTGTACATATTTCGCAGTGTGTGAGCTCAATTCATGCTTTGGTAAATAAATTGATTCAGACGAGAGCGAATACACACTAACTGAGTTGGGAAAATAAGAGAGAGCGAGATTAAATTGCGAAATTCTATTGAAATGGCTCAATTCTCGATTCACTTGTCGAAATAAATGGATCGAGTATCTTCTGCGGCAATCGTTAATTTTATTTTTCATCTATTTCTTCTACAAAGCTTCGCCTTTTTTTCCATTTCAAACACTAAATACATCATTTCAATAATAAAAATTGACGTCAAAATTTAGAGTACAGTTACGTTTGAACTGTTAGAAAATTTATTACCAACAAGAGAAAAAAAAAATTCGCATTTCTTTCTTTTCGATTTTATGATCAAAAATGAAATGGAGTATAAGAAAAATCAATTTACTTCGAGCGTTTTCAATTATGAGCGTTTTCAAGTTGTTTTTTTATGTATGTTTATTTCTAAGAAATATATTTCCTTGTCAAGAAAATGAAAACAAATAAGAATTAGTGTAAAAAAATGTTTGTCGTAGAGAGTGAACAGGAAAAAAAAATTCATAAGATTGAGATTGTAAATAAAAAAAGAGAAAAATCTTATAAATTGTATTGTATTATACTTGACTTTTTTTTGACAATAAAAGAAGTTTGAATTAAATTTCAAAATAAATTCACTCACTGAGATAAGGTCATTTTTCATTTTATAAAAGAGAAAATCGAGATTATGAATTAAACTTGTACAGATTATTTCACTTCAAACTTAATATCGGCGCTTCCAAAGTTTAGATAGTTAAGAAATTTTGTTTATATAATGCTTATGTGCTCATAAAATATTGTGCAATTTTTTAAGTTTTTTAAAAGACAAACTGAAAAATGTTAAACTTTTAATAACTTTATCAATCGAAAATTTTTTCGCTCTAGTAGAAACAACAAAATAGTTTCTTTGGCTAAAATATTAAAGTTAAGCAAGTTTAAAAGATATTTCAAATATTTTTGATTGCGAGATTCGAGTTTAAACAAAAACAAAAACAAAATTAAGAATTTAAATTTTATAGAACTTTCTATATTCTAATTTTTCTTTAGTTTTTAAGGTTAATTTTCCCTTTAAATTATGAGTAAGTAGATCTTTTTACATTAATGTATAGCTTTTCAATACAAATTCGACATTTAATATAAAGAAACTATTTACTTATCTACTCTGTATGTATTCACTTGTTGGATTTGTAGAATTTTAATTTTCAAATTTTTTTTCAATTGAATAAATTTATTCAAAAAAAGAAGATTATCCAAATACATTATTGGATAAGCCGTTTCGCAATAAATTCATTCAATTTATTCTCGTCCTAATTTCACAAAACTCATGCAGATAAATTTTTAGGAGGGCTTCCCTTACAATATAAAGTCGGATAAAATTAAGCCAAGTCTTCAAAGTATGATACTTTCATAGAGAATATTTTGTAAAATCGAGTGGTTGTCAAAGTAAAAGGATGATAACTTCAATGTGTTATTATTCTCGAGTTTGAAAAGTAAAAAACTCGCTCTATAAGTAAAGTAAAAAAAAAGTTGTACACACTATTTTGCACAATATTTGGATGTTATGTGAAATTTTGAAGTGAAATGAAGTCTGAAAAAGCAATAAGAAAAAAAAAACGTTTTGAACAGTTGAAGTTTTGAAAATATTAAGTGCGCGTTGAGCGATGCGAGAAAAGCAAAAGAATGAAAAGCTCAAAATTTGCGGTATATTTTAAAGCGTTGTAAACGTGAAAGAAAAATACATTCAATGCGTTGCACGGATAAAAATTTTTATTGTTCTCGTCTCTGTTTGAGAAGAGAAGAGCGAGAGAGAAAAGCAAGAGATGCATTGACAAAAAAGCGGCTACAAAACTATTCCATTAAATTCGAAACACGCGTGTTAAAGAAAACAAAAGACGAAAAAGCAAAGCTTTCAAACAGAATTTCATACGCAGAAAGAGCTAATCGAGCATAAATTACAGAATCAGCTATATCAGTCAATTTCGTCGTTGCCATTTTTTTTTAAACAAAGCAAAATTTTTGTTCAAATGACAGCGATGAAAAAATATTTTTCAAGAGAATACAAGCGATTGAATGCAAGTGAATAAGAGATGAAGCATAAGTATGTAAGCTTAATATTTGACAAAATGTTTTGTTGACTTCTTTTCGCTCGCAATTTGGTTTCTTTAAAACGTAAAAGTTTTATCAAAATGCGTTTGTCGTATTTTTACTTTCAACTTGTTTATTTCTTGCATTTGCTCCATTTTCCAATGTTTTTTGTTTTAAAATAAAATTTTAAAGTCAACTTTTTCTATGCGTGAACAATAAATTCACAGACGTTACCAGAGCAAAATCACATTGTCCATTTTTGTTCAAGTTTATTCACTAAAAAATTGATTTCTTCTGTCAAATGCTTTCATTTATATACGAAGAATTTCTTTTGTAAATGAAATATAAAATCGATAGATTCAGCATTAAGAGTAGCTCATATATTTGACTGTAAAAAATGATAGTTTCTCTCATGTGTCAGATAGTTACGAAATAGAATAGTGGTTAACGTCTATCTAGCTCAATTTATAACCATTTGTGGCCGAAAATTTATCTACTAAACTTAAGAAGAGGTTATTACGTTAATTTGAATCACTAAATACGCTTTCATCATAACTCACTCAGAACTTGATTTCAATTTATCACACACGTGGATAGCAAGAGAGAATAATTAATTGATAAATATTGTAAAATAATGTTTTATATCATATATTATCTTAGACAGCTTTATTATTTTTCAAAATAAAAAACATGATGAAATAGTGTTAGAAAATATTTTTATCGATTTAACTGCATAATAAAATAAGCGATAAAATATTGAAATAAAAATAATTTTATTATATTCTGAAATTTTATATTCTATTATATTGTAAAGTGATTTAATTAAAGTTTTTCTCATAATTTAAGTAAACATACGTAATATTGCAGTGTATTACTTTGTACAGCAAAAATCCTCTTGCTTTCTGCGCATTACTTCGCAAAAAGAAACTTTTTCACACAGAATTTCATAGAAAATAAATTTTGAAAAAATTTTAGTCACTTTAATTCATTTTTGTCTAAACTATCGCTTAAGCTCTTTTGCTCACAAAAACAAAAATTTGCATATCAAAGATCAATTCCAAGCTAAACTGAAGCGTGACATGTGTGTGAAATGAAGCTATTAAGAATTACCCTCATCATAAATACGAATTTTGCGCGTGAAGCAAGTTATTCGCGTGCCAACTAACATTAAGTCAATGGCGAAAAATTTTGTTCTTTCGATTGCGACTCTAAATCCCGACCGATTCTCACTCAGTTTGTTTAATTTGAAAGAATTATTGAACTG
The DNA here is from genome assembly GCA_003675995.1 of Dinothrombium tinctorium. Taxonomy (NCBI): domain Eukaryota; kingdom Metazoa; phylum Arthropoda; class Arachnida; order Trombidiformes; family Trombidiidae; genus Dinothrombium; species Dinothrombium tinctorium. The sequence goes on from NCKU01000182.1 coordinate 3,686, forward strand.
CTATCTTGTGATAGTCGTCTCGTAATTCTGTATTAAAGCACCGAGAAATTGCTTTTAATATATTTTAACATTAATAATTAGAGCGATAAAAATAATATCGAGCACATAAAGAGTTTTTAGCATTCAAAACAAACCACTTGAAAATCGTCTCATATTCGAAAAACAAATTTTTTTTCAAAAAACTTAAAATTTGCACGCGAATAACTTTAATAAGGGTAATTCTTAATTCTTAATACACACAAGAAGTTCTTTCTTTCTACCAAGTTTCATTGAAATCGCGAACGGTCACAAAAAGCACTTTCATGTTAGATTTAATTATAAAATTCTCCTGCGAATAACTTACTTCACGCTCATTGTTCGCATCTATGATAGTGGGAATTCTTAATAGATTAGTAAAGCTTCTTTCTAAGTTTCGTTGAAATCGTAGAAGTTTCTTTATAAGTAGTTCATTTAAAAAACAGCAATCGCTTTGTACGATCTTTTTTAAAATTATCAGGTGCGTTCACAAGTAAAAGAATGTTTAGAGATTGAATTTCTCCTGTTTTTGAAAAATTATCAAAAATTTAAAATGATAAAAGTTTTTGCAACAGTCTTCATTTGAAAGTCGGTTTCTATTATGAGTGTGAATTCTCCTCTATTTAGAAAGCACAAGTGCATTTTTGACAACAGTTTCGCCATAAAATTTAATTTAATGGCTTTTTTAATTAAATATTTGTGAATTTTCGAAAGTGGCTTTTCACCTTTTTGCACTTTATCCTTAATTTTCTTAATTATTTCAAATTCACACAAATAATTCTGTCTTTTTAAAAGATGCAAAATACTCTATTTTAAGTATAAAATATTGTAATTCACGTGTATTTGAGAAACGTAAAATACTCTGACTAAAATTTGACAGCTCTGATAGTTTTTTATTTTCTAAAAATACATGAATTTTTTTCTAAAACTTGAGGTATGGGAAAACTCAACCCTTTACTGCCGATTTTTTCGGAACCGCAAATCAATCGTAGATATTTAATTTAATTTTTTTTTAAATTTTAATTTCGTTTTCGTTTGTGTTGAAAAATTTCAGTTTTTCGATCGAAACAAAAGTCGCGGAAAGCGCACTTTCACAACGACCCCGACTCGAAACATTTTTAGCGTGAGTTTCGTTTTGAAAACGTTTTCGAAAATAAAAAATTTTCGCAAATTTCGGAAAGAAAAGCGAACGAAAAGAACGTAAGAAAAGCGCGAAGCAATGGAGAGCGACCTTTACGACGAGTTCGGCAATTATATCGGTCCCGAGATCGAAAGCGAAGAGGAAGCCGACGAAGAAGCCGAAGAAATCGATAAAGTCAGTGATTTTGAATTTAAGCACGCATTCACGATCGAAACGATCGGTTTTTTACTGATTTTATATGTTATTTTCATTCTTTGTATTCAAAGGTTTTCGATGAAAATGACGATCGAAACGATCAACAAATGGTGCCTGTTGAAGAAGAAGAGGACGACGCGCAAACCGACAATCAGGTTGTTTTACACGAAGACAAGAAGTACTATCCGACCGCTGAAGAAGTTTATGGTCCTGACGTCGAAACAATCGTTCAGGAAGAAGATACGCAAGCTTTAAGTCAACCAATCATTGCGCCAATTAAAATTAAAAAATTTTCACACCATGTTTCACAACTCCCTGAAACCAGCTATAATCTAGAGTATTTCATTGCTATTATTTTGCCTCTTTTATCTTTTTTCTTCATCTAGATTTATGGCTGATTTGATGGACAACACTGATTTGATTCGAAATGTTGCTATAATTGGTCATTTACATCACGGCAAAACCTCGTTTGTCGACTGCATCGTTGAACAAACACATCCCGAAGTTTATCAAAAAGAAGGAAAAAGTGTACATTTCTAAAACGTTCTTTCCATTTTCTCCTCATCATTTTTTTCATTTTACAGTTTAGATTTACCGATACTTTATACACTGAACAAGAACGAGGAGTTAGCATTAAATCATCACCGTTGACATTTGTGATGCAAGATTTAAAGTCGAAATCATATTTAATTAATCTCTTCGATACCCCTGGACATGTCAATTTCTCAGATGAAGTTACAGCTGCTATTCGTATGTGCGATGGAGTAGTTCTATTTGTCGACGCTGCTGAAGGCGTTATGTTGAATACCGAAAGATTATTGAAGCATGCTATTCAAGAAGGTTTGGCTCTAACAGTTTGTATCAACAAAATTGATCGTCTTATTATGGAACTCAAATTACCTCCACAAGACGCCTATTATAAGCTCCGGCACATATTGGACGAGCTCAACAGTTTAGTGACGTAAGATATAATTGTGATATAATACAGCCGCATTTTTTACAATTATCTTTTAGCCTTTATACAGATGATACTTCGCGACCAATACTATCTCCACTCGTTGGCAACGTTTGCTTCGCTAGTTCTCAGTTCAGCATTTGCTTTTCACTTCGCTCTTTTGCCCATATGTATTCGCAGACCTATGGAAATGATTTTAATGCTAATGAGTTCGCTAAGCGTTTATGGGGTGACATTTATTTCAATCATGAAACGTAAGTTTTGTTTAATTAAACTATCACGCTAATTATAATTTTCTGTATCCAGTCGTCGGTTTAGTCGAAAACCGATTAACGTTCAATCTCAGCGCACATTCGTTGAATTTATTTTAGAACCGCTTTATAAACTTTTCGCTCAAGTCGTTGGTGATGTTGACACATCTTTACCAAGTTTGCTTGATGAACTCGGCATCAAATTGACAAGGGCTGAAATGAAAATGAATATTCGCCCTTTGTTGAGGTTGATATGCTCTAGGTTTTTGGGCGATTTCAACGGCTTCGTTGATATGTGTGTTGAACACATTCCATCTCCAAAAGATAATGCAGAGCACAAGATTAGATCAACATGGACTGGTCCAATCGAATCGCCTTTAGCGCAAGCTATGATTAAGTGCGACGCTGAAGGTCCTCTTGTTGTTCACACCAGCAAACAATATACAACGCAAGATGCATCTACGTTTCATGTCTTTGGATTGGTTTTAAGTGGTACTTTATATTCAAAACAAACGGTGAAAGTTTTGGGCGAAAGCTATTCACATTTAGATGAAGAGGACTCGAGATTGCTGACCGTAGGTAGATTATGGATTTATGAATCAAGGTAAGTATTCTATATTTCTTCTTTTTTTTCCTAATGTTATCAATTTTAGATATAGCATTGAAGTTAATCGAGTTCCTGCCGGTAATTGGGTTCTAATCGAAGGAATTGATGGTCCAATTGTTAAAACATCGACAATAGTCGATCCAAAATGTGATCAAGAACTATATATTTTCAGACCATTGAAGTTCAATACTCAATCAGTCATAAAAATTGCCGTTGAACCCGTTAATCCTTCAGAGTTACCGAAAATGTTGGAAGGATTGCGAAAGTGTAACAAATCTTATCCACTATTGAGCACCAAAGTCGAAGAAAGTGGAGAACATGTTATTTTGGGAACTGGTGAACTCTACTTGGATTGTGTGATGCATGACTTGCGAAAAATGTATTCCGAAATCGATATTAAAGTCGCCGATCCTGTTGTTTGCTTTTGTGAAACGGTCGTCGAAACATCATCATTGAAATGTTTTGCTGAAACGCCAAATAAAAAGTACGGAAAATGCACTTTTTTGTTTTAGATTTCTTATCGTTATACTTTTTTTTAGAAATAAGATAACAATGATTGCCGAACCCTTAGAGAAAGGACTCGCTGAAGATATTGAAAACGAAGTGGTTCAAATATCATGGAACAGAAAAAAATTGGGCGAATTTTTTCAAACCAAATATGATTGGGATCTTCTTGCTGCTCGATCTATTTGGGCATTTGGGCCTGATCAAAGCGGTCCAAATATTCTTGTGGATGATACATTACCATCCGAAGTTGACAAAAATCTACTTGGTCTCGTTAAGGATTCTATTGTTCAAGGATTTCAATGGGCTTCTCGTGAAGGACCTTTATGCGAGGAGCCTATTCGAAATGTAAAATTTAAAATTTTAGATGCAGTCATTGCATCCGAAGCTATTCATCGCGGAGGTGGTCAAATAATCCCAACTTCTCGTAGAGTTGCATATTCTGCTTTCTTGATGGCAACACCACGTTTAATGGAACCATATTATTTTGTGGAAGTTTTAGCTCCTGCTGATTGTGTATCCGCTGTTTACACTGTGCTAGCGAAGAGGAGAGGTCACATAACTCAAGATATTCCTGTTCCTGGCTCTCCACTTTACACCGTAAAAGCATTCGTACCAGCAATTGATTCATTCGGATTCGAAACCGATTTAAGGACTCATACTCAGGGTCAAGCGTTTTGTCTCTCAGTATTTCACCACTGGCAAATAGTACCTGGTGATCCTCTCGATAAGTCCATCGTTATTCGACCGTTAGAACCTCAACCAGCGCCTCATTTGGCTCGTGAATTTATGGTGAAAACGAGGCGGCGAAAAGGATTGAGCGAAGACGTTAGCATCAATAAATTTTTCGACGATCCGATGTTACTTGAATTGGCAAAGCAAGATGTCATGCTTTCATATCCACTTTAATATGTACAATAAACATTTGATATTTACTCTTCTAAATTCATCTTATCAAATTATTGCAAATAAATAAAAGCCCATACTTCTCAAGTAAATTTTCAACAATATGAAAAAACCCTCGCAATTATTTTTTCGAACATTGTTTAAAAAAATCATTTTTCGTTATAATGTTCTAGAATGATAGCATTTAATGTTTTTTTCTCTGATAGTTTACATTCAAATGCAATGGTAAAAGCAAAATCGAAGATTTCAACAAATTTACATTCATATGAAAGGGGGAAAATAAAATCAAATACATCAGCAGATAAGACAAAGACAAAAGTGATGAAGAAATGTGTATTGGAACAGAATACAAAATCGAAACCTTTCTCGAAAAATATAGAAAAGAGTATTAAAGACAAGCAAACAAATAAAAGAAAAGGTTCTTCAAATACCGATGAATCGATATTTGCCTACAGCGATGCGATTAAATATTTGCAGACAGAGGTGAAATTTAACAGAGAACATAAAAACGTGAATCTCTTATTGAAAGAATCAGAAGAAAAGAAGTCATTTTCAAAATATAAAGAACTTTCGGCAACGATTAAATTTATTAAAAGAGTGCAAATGACTGGATTGCTCACAGTTTTCGCATTGGCATTTATCACAAGTGTAACAATTATTTTGCTCGATTTAAAATTAATCCAATATTCTGGAGGTTTTCGCTACAAAAATGAAAACTCTTCGCTAAACTTGCATCACTTTATTGGAGTCATCGCTTGGATTGTTATGGCTAAGTGTAATCACGATCATTTTGATATAAAATTCAACTTTTTATCATTTATAGCTTTACTAATTTTTAGAATCGCACCGAGCGACGAGACGAAAATACTTTCACTACTTACCAAAATGCTAACATTGAGAGTATTGAAATTCACTCATAATTTTCTCTCGTTCTTGGCATTCATTCTAATCTCAGCTTCATCGCTAATAATTTATGGTTACGTCTCAAAGCAAAATGTTCCACATTTAGCATCGATACATTCATGGTTCGCATTATTTACAATCGCATTACTTACTTGCAATTTACTTCTCTCGGCTGCTATCTTTTTCAATCCGAACCTATATTTAATGATACGAATCTATAAACTTCATCACTTTTATTTTGGTTGTTTACTTTTCATACTGCTAACAATTTCGCTCATTACAGGTCTTATAAGTCAAGCTTTCAAACAGATGTAAGTGCTTTCAAAATTAAACGCATTTCAATCATTTTCTCTGCATCTTTTTTCTTTGCAATTTTAGTCGTCGAACGCCAGCAAATTTAAACGTATTACCGTATCATCTCAACTATTCGCATGGATACATTTGTAATTTTTGCGGAATGTTGATCGTTTACTATATGTTATTAGTTCTAATATTCATTACGAATACAGATTTTCAAAATACGAATTTGTCGACAAAATCAAGCACAAAGCATTGAATTTTTAAAGCACATATAAAACATTTAAAATAGATAAAAAAACATTTCTTTAAATCAATTGAAAAAGATTTATAGCTATCGAATCGTTGCTAAGATATTCTGCTTTCATTACAAACTTTCTAAGATAGAGAAAGTGTAGAAAAACTTGTTTTGCTGCAAGAATGAAGCGAAAGAATTTTGTGTGAATCGATTTAGCTAATCTTTTGGCAGACAAGGTTGCTTGCTTTCGCTGACCAACATATCTACGAGTATTTGAATTATTGATTTTTTGAATCAAATTTGTTTTCGCTAACAACAAAACACTCTTGCTTTGTTATCTGAAGAGTGTTAAAACATAAGAGTGCAGTAGAGAGAAAAAATATTACTTACGTCGAGCTTTGGAAATGAACAATCTTATCATCCTAGCTAGAAACGCGTTCATTTGTACCGAATATTTAATTGAAAGAAATTAATACATTGAGGTAAGAAAATTGGAATAATCTTATTTTATAAAATTAGGCGACTTGTAAAATGTTTATCTACAGTGAACGGGACAAAAAAACTCGCCTTGATTTAATCCGATTGGTTGATTTTTGGGGAAAAGAACTGAAATTAAGCATAGTGTTAGCCCCTCAACTAGGAGACTTTTTGTGGCATTTACTGAAGTGCGTACATTTTTTGGCCATTGCTTTCTAGAATTTTTTATTTTCTTTGATGTCATATAGAAAAGCAATGCTAGTAGATGCGCTTTATTTAGCTTCCTTTTAGAACTCATACTGATTCATTTGTTTTGAGTATTAAATAATTCGTGACACGTATTAATTCAACGCGAAAATGACTTCCTTAGCTAATACAAACAGAATTTTTACGCAATTTTTCGGAAATTTGATTTAAGAGTGAGCAAACTTGGCGTGTACCATAGTCGAGTGTTGTTCAAATACTAATAAATGACTCAATAAACGCATGAAAGACGCAGAACGAAATTTTCGTTCTTCAAAATGTTTTTTAACAGTGTTTTGCGATTGCAAAAAAAGTTTCTAAAATTAGCATTTCGATTACTATATTAGAATTTGTATTTCATGCTCATTGAACTGAATATTGCTTTAATAATCTACTCAATTTCATGCACTTATTGTAGACGCGCGAAGAATTTTCTAAGAAATGAATGGCGTGAAAATTTTTTTTTTCCATAATTTGGAATAAAGCTTAAAAAAACATGAGCATAGCTCGAAGGAGAATTGCTCAATATTTTTCTTGCTCAATTTTAAGATGCAATCAATAAGGTACATTCATTTCGTCGCAATAGTGTTTAAACTCGTTGAACAAAACTTTTTCTACTTTGATCAAATCAATTTTACTCAAAATTTTCTTGAATCAATCTAACTAGTTAAGCCTCGATAAACAATTTTGAATGTGTATTGCGTGTGAATAATAAAATCGTGTAAATAACTTTTTTCTATGTTTTCGACCAATTTTCAAAAAATAGAAGTTTTAAAGTTAAACTTTTCTCTACTTAAACTAAATTTTGAAACAAAAAACCTTCATACTAATTTGCGACGATTTGTTTGTTAAAATAAACATTCGCTTTAGTGTGTAACTTGCAGTGAGTTTTATGTGTATTTAAGCAAAAATATTTTTTTCACTTTTTGATGGTAAATGTTTAAAACGTTCACTTTATTTTAAGCTCATATCATTTATATTCATTCATTCGAACAGACACGATGTCTTCTCTCTTCGCGTTCGCAAGTGATGCCTCTATACTCTTGTTATTGACTTTCATCGCTTCTCTCTCTTGTGATCAATGGATGAAAATTCGAGAAGAAGAAGTGAAATCGTTCATTTGTTACGATCACTTCGAAAGGAATCTCGATCTTTGTGATCATCGTATAAGTGATGATGGTGTTTATTTAAAAGGCAACAGCTTATTACCCGAAGACGAAAGAAATTGTCAATGCGATGATTTATGCGTTCAATACGGTGACTGTTGCATTGATAAACAGCAATTTAAATTAGAAAATCGATCGCAAAAATGGCATTGCAGTGAATTGCCATCGGGTGGATATGTTTATAGCATATATACGGTTCAAAGTTGCAATGAAAATTGGAATATGAGCGAACTGGAAAGCTTATGCGAAGATGAAGGCGATGCAAGCTACATTAGTACAATTCCTGTTCACAGCAAAACAAGAAATTTATTTTACAAAAATATTTTCTGCGCCATTTGCAACGATGACACAAAAGATTTAAAGGTTTGGACCGCAAATTTTTCTTGTACAGAAAAATTTTTCACCCGAATTGGCGAGAGTGGATTAAGCGATTACTTAATACAAGAAAATTTTCATAAAGAAGACAGAATTTGGCGTTTTAAGTTCGAAAACAAGCCTGCTATGTGCACTTTTTTTGTAAATGAATTTGATAATTATTACAATTTAGCCATCACCTACGATGCACGAGAATGCAGAGATGTGATCGATTCATGTCCGTCAAATTATAGTGATCAAGAAGTGAAAGAGAAATGTAAATCGTATACATCTTATATGTTTGAAGAAAATCGATCAATAGATCAAAAAATGATTGGCTATAAGAATTATCATTGTGTTCTTTGTAATGGTGCTGAAAACAAGAATTTAATTTGCGTTAGCCCTTCGTTGCAAGCAAGACCTACAGAACCTGGAAAATATACATCGTTTTCAATGCTTTTCGACTTCAATTTTTACAGTAGAGGATCGTTTGTGGGCATGACTACGCTAAAATGTGATTTTAAAAGGGGCTTCATTTTTGATCCGATCTCGAAAAGATGCGAAAGAAAATTTTGCGGTGAAAGGTACTTTAAAAATCCAAAAACTGGTCAATGCGAATTTAGAAGTACTGCGTCGTTGAAATCCTCTTGTCCGAAAGTTTTAGTCGCAAAAAATCGTTTGCAATTTTTTACAAACGGCTCAATAATGATAATGAATGATAACAGCGCACTGATGGTAAAGAAAGGAGAATACGAATTTCACATTAAAAATTCAACTGCAGAAATTGAAGGAATTATTATTTGCGAGAATCGAACATTCTTTGTACCATTCGCTTATTCTAATTTTCAGCATTCACTGTCTTTATTCATTCTTATCGTATCGAGTATATGTTTAATCTTGCATCTTATAGTATTTACAATTGTTCAAAAATTACACAATTTACCAGGCAAATGTGTTGCATCATTAACATTGGCACTTCTTGTCGGCAACATTGCATTCATTTGTGGAGCGGAAATAACTGCCGACTATGAAACAATTGTCAATATCGGCGAGAGACATTCACCGTCTTGCGTTGCCATCTCTGTCCTCATGCATTACGCTTTCTTGTCTGCAATATTTTGGATGAATGTAATATCTTTTGATGTCTCGATGACATTCACATCTAAATATCATCATCCGAAAGAATCGAAATTTTGGCTGTACTCATCTTATGCTTGGTTTACACCAGCGTTGATCGTAATGATAAGCGTAATTTTGGATTTAACTTTGAGAAATAGCGATTTTCAACCGCTTTATGGCTACACAGTGTGCTGGATAAATCATCGCATCCCGCTGTTGATTTTTTTCGTCGCGCCTGTTTTCGTTTTAATCACAATCAATTACATATTCTACATATTGACCATATGTTACATCAAGCGAAGCAAGAAGCAAACAAAAGTTGTGAAAAATGCAAGAGCGGAAGATTCGTCGCGAATCTATATTAATTTAAAATTAGCGATCCTGATGGGCTTAACGTGGATCTCGGGTATTTTCGCCGCGATTATTGAACACGAAGTCGGATGGTATTTATTCATCGTTTTCAACGGCTTGCAGGGCGCATTTATTTTCATCGCGTTCACTTGCAAACGAAATATTATCGATTCGATCAGAGAAAAATTCGCTGACAAGCAATCGACGCGTGGCGAGATAAGAGATAACACGACCAAAAGCACCTCGTTGCCCTCGTTGCAATTACTTGGTTTGTCCTCGTCGAGTCGCAAAAGCTCGAGCGAATCAATTGCTTCCAATCGCATTCGTAAAGTTGATCAATTTTAAATGATAATTGAAAAAGAAAAAATGGTCAAAAATGAATGTCGAAGTAAAGAATATTTGCTCGAAAACATTTTTATTTTTGAATGTTCTTGTCAAGCTCGTTAAAGTTTTTGAACTGTGCAGTTTCATTTACAAACATTTCAAAAGTTTTAATAAAAAAATTGTTTTTTGCTATCTATAAATACGCATGATTTAGGAACTGGAGAAAACTCATGAATCATGTTGTTTACGAGAAAAAATTTTCGAGAGTTTATTTGGAAACCTTCGATTCTATCCACAGATTCATTCAAATTAATTTACAATCTTATCAGCAAAAATTCATCAGGAGAAAACTGGTTTTGAATGACAGAGACAGCGAATTTATACGATCGAAGCTGCATTTCTCGAATTGCTCATAATGTTGAAATCTAAAGCGCATTTGTCAATTTTCATTTCGATTGGAAAATTTAAAAGTGCTTAAAAGTGCTTTTTGCGTTGAACGATCAAAGTGCGGCGAACAAAGTTGATCTACAAATTGTAGACTCTACAATTGTATCGCTTCTATTGAATCGTATGAGGACCTCATCCAAAGACATTTTTCATTTTGCGTTCGGTGACGGCAATGATTTCGGATTTCAAAAAGTGCTGCGATTGAAAGACGCTTTCAAATTGAAAGTGAAAAGAGGTAAACTTTTGTCCGCAACGCGATGAAATTGAAGAGCGCGCGTTCGCCGCGATTGGCTGTAGCCGCGGCAACGCTTGTGGCGATCGGTGGCGAAATGTCTGTTTTTGAGGAGAAAGAATGGAAAGAAGAGCGAAATGCGAGGAGACGAGTGTGAATGCAGCGAACGAACGGATGAAATGAAATGAGAAACTAAAGTGAGAGTGGAATAGAAGCGAATTCGGCAATGGATGCGACAAAAGAAGAGTTCCGTGTGATGGAAGAGTACGCGTTATTGAGTAATGCGATAGCGGACAGTGGCAGCAACGCGAGTTCGCAATTAGGCGTTTCTGCGCTCGCGTTCGACACTGAGGAAGAATTATTATGGATGGGCAACACGGGTGGACACGTTACTTCGTATTATACTTATCAATTGCAAAAGTATACTTCTTTTCAAGTTCACGAATTGAACGAAGTTCGCTATCTGCTAACGGGTAGCTTCGGTGTGCTTTCATTGACTCAAAACTCTTTACGTTTGTCCATACGACGAGGTTTGACAGCATTCACTCATAGCTCCGAGCTATTGAAAGATATGCAATGTATGACGGTTTTGCCGTCGAATCTTATACTGCTCGGCGGTCACCAGAAAACGCTGATTGAGTTCGATTTGGAGCGAATCAAACAGGTTCGCATTACTGATATCGACGAAGAAGGTTGTGTGATCATTCGTCAGCATCCAAAATTTGTTTGTTGCGGAGATATCAGCGGAAAGGTTACTTTTCTCATTTCCTGACTTTACTTTAATTTTATAATTCTCAACAGATCACTCTTCGTGATCCAAACTCTTTACGAGTGCAACATACTTTTTCGACCCATTCGATCACTTTGTCTGATTTCGATGTACACGGAAATTATTTGGTTACTTGCGGGTATTCTAATAGGTAATTCTTAAACCAAGTGGCGCACTTCATTTTTTAAATTTTCAAATACTCAGAAATGTTTATACTCCTGATCGCTTTCTTATGGTGTACGATCTTCGAATGATGAGACAAGTGACACCGATTCAAATGATGTTTTTACCTTACTTGTTGCGATTTGTTCCTGCTTTTTCATCCCGATTTTGTGTTGTTTCGCAAACAGGCCAATTTCAACTTCTCGACACATCGGCTTCTCTAACGCCACCGCCACTAATTCATAATGTTGAATTAACTCCTGATGCTTATATAACTGCCTTTGACGTATCTTCTTCTTGTCAAGCACTTGCTTTCGCTGATAATGCTGGCTATATTTACTTATATGGGGCCAGTAATGAAGCCCTTTTCAATAATTTCAGTCAACCTACCGAATTTGCTGATCCAGTAATAAATCGATAGCGTTTTTCTATACGTTTTAACAAAAATAATTTCATTTATAGTTGGAACCTGTTCCTTCCATTTCTTTCGATGACGTAATGACGCCATATTCAACAATTCCGATGCCTTATTATGGCGATGAAAAATTATTTTCAGATTTATCTCCAGAATTATGCCAGAAAACATATCGGTAATAAGTGTTAATTACAATATTTTAGAATTTTAATTTAGCTTCAATTAGGCTCCCGCAACCGATTGATCCCCAAATGCTAAGCAAAATGCGAATGGTGGGCTCTATAGGGTATGTCCCTAATCCAGGAAATAAGCGTCGTAATCAGATGCCTTATGCGAATTCTGACAATACATCTGGACGTGTATTAAAATCTCCGAGTGAATGCCACTATTGTGCAACTCCTACTTCCAGTCCTTCTGCTATATATTCTTCGAATTCTTCCACTAGCCAAAATCATTAATGATGGGGATAATTATGACATTCATTATGTCTACTTAAGTATTGACGAAGTACATATTTTGAAATATGTAATTTCTTTTTTCAATAAAACGATTGCTTGAGTAAAACTTGAATTAATGTATATTTAGCATTTAGAAGCGGCATTTGCGATTGAAAACGACAATTGAATAAGCCTGAAAATGAATTGAAAATAAAAATTTATTTTCTTTTTACAGGATTTGAATATGGACATGAATCTGAATTGTATAAGAATTGAAAATAAATTTGTGGAAATTGTATTTAAACAACAAAGGTAAATCTAATTTTTTTTTTCTAATTTTATCTATTATCTAAGAACAAGTGCGCATTGACAGAGGTTAAAAGCTTAAGATTTCGATCGCAGCAGCGCCAGTTAAATAATTAAAATTCATTTTCTGTTTATTATTAGAGTTTCTTTTGTGTATAAAACTACAATTGAGTTTCTCGAGACAAAAAAAATCAACGAATTTTAAACTGTTCAAGTGAAAAACCTTCAAAATTTAAAATCAGTCAAAATTTGTTTAACTAATTTTTGACTTACAAAAACTGCATTTTTCTTTAAAATATCGTGTGTTACTCAAGTATTTGAAATTAATTTACGGAAGTTTACATTTAATGCTCAACAACTTTATTCCTTTTTGACCTGAAAATAAAACTAATAGTTCTTAAAGCTTAAAGTTTTTTGTAGTTCAATGTCTACAATAGTTTCAATAGCTTAAATGAGAGTAATTTATTTAATGTTATTTTTAGTTGATTGCTAAATTTAAAAAAAAAATAAAATTCTAAAAAATATTTGCCTAACTTTGAACCACAAACGTATTGCTACGAACAAATCATTTTTTTCGCACTACGCAATGAGCCACATTAAACTTTATTTTTAACAATTTTAAGATTTTCGTTGTAGTCATCGATTTTTTATATTTTCAAATTAAAAAGTTTTTAACTTATACAATAGCTTTGTTAAAAAATTTTTAATTTTAACAACGTTTCTCTCACTAACTGTTGGGCTTCATCAGGTGAAGTTTTATCTTATGAATGACCATTTAAAATAAAGTTAAAAATTTTTTTAAATTGAAATATTATTTTATCAAGAGTATCGCAGCTATCGATAAAAATAAATCAACTTGTTAGTGTGTTTTACATAGTTGATACAAACTTCTTTTCACTTCACTCGCTAAAGCAGCTTATTTTATCAAACCATTTGATTATTTATGTGATTGCAAAACAAAACGAGCGAAACTCTTTTTCACATGCGGCGAAAGCAAAATTAATGATAAACTTAATCTTTTTACGCTTAATTTAATCCTAAAAACAAAACCAAAAATTAATTGTTGTCATTGAATTTAGATTTTTTGGAAAAAATTTTTGAAAAAAGAAATCAGCGAATAGTTACAAAACATTTTGTTCGATAAATAAGTAAATTAATGCAAATATTATGAGCGTGAGCATTCACTTACACATTTTGACGCGTGTCGCAAATTTGAAAAAGCAAATTTCGTGAGTTTTTATATTTTTTGAAATCAACGTCGAAACGAATGAGAGTAAATCGAGCGTTAATTGACATTCAGAAAATTTAGTTTGAATTTGAAATAATCTAAAATTTAAACACATTAATCAAAAAATTCGATCGAAATTTTGTTCGCCATTTGATAAATTAATTTTTCGCTAAAAAAAAATTGTTTACGAGTTTTCAAAATTTATCTTGAAATTTTGACTTAAAGCACGATTTTAAAAAAAAATTTTTGATTTTAGCTAATTTATTAATGTCGTAATTTTTTTTTAAAGCTAAAATATTAGATTAAAGTTCTTTAAGTTTTCAGAGAAATAGTGAAATTTTTTTTTTAAGAATGAATTTTAAATTTAATTTATGTTTTAACTTGTTAGTTCTTAAAACAAATCTTAATTCACTAAAATTTTTTGAATGCACGTTTTTTTTAATGTAAGTAAAAGGAAATAAATAGATCGCAAAGAAATTGAAATTGACGAGTTTGAAAATTTCATTAATATATTGATTGTTCTAAGTAGTTCATTCTTTGATATTCGAATTTTCGAAAGGCAGCAAAATTTTTTTTTAAGTGCTTAAAATCTTTATTATCTTTAAAATCAAATTATACAAGAGAATTTTTCACAAAACCTTAATTTTTATTTTGTATGCGAGTTTTATTTCACTCAAAACGCACTTCGATTAGATTGAAAACGTGTTTCAAAATTTATTTTCCTTGATCGGTTTCAGTGGAAAAAGAATAATTGCCATACAGGCATCGGTGTGAAAAAAACCGAATCTTTCCTTTTTATTTTAACTTAGAAAACTGTTCGAAAAAATTAATTAAAACTATTCAACATTTTGAATTATAAACGTGAACCTATGTCGATGATATCACTTATGAAATTGGTGTCTAATAAATTTTAATACGATTAAAACGGTTTTAAAAAAATTAAAAATTAATTAATTTAACTTAATTATATTGCACTGGCTGTTTGTTAATTGCATTAAATTTTTGTTAATTTTTTTTTTTAAATTTGTAATAATGGTCAAAAGTTCGACTTTATTTGCATTTAGTTTTTCATAAACGTACAAATTTCAATTAAATTTTCTTCGTCAATCTTTTTTTTCAAATTTCAAAATTTTTATTTTATTACGTCGAATTTCTTTTTGTACATTAAATGAAAGTTTTTCAATCATATAAACGTCTAGTAGTACTTGTTGAGCAATGTAAAAAGTATTTAATCATATATTTAAATGAGCGAATTGAATTTTTGATTGTAACTAAAATTGAAAGCAAATATTCAGGTCAGACAAAATTCGCTCAAAACTTTTGCGTTTTATTTTAAATAAATGCATTGTTTTGAAGTTTAATTTCAAATTTTAATTTTTTTTTTCTTAATTTATTTGCTTTAGTAAAAAAATTTATTATTATTTATTTTTTTCTTTTTAAATAGGCGTGTAATAAATTAGAATATCTTATAAGATGAAGTTAATAGCTTGATAAGTACAATTTATTATTTTTAAAATCTTTTGTTTTTCATTTATTCCATTAATTTTCGCTTGAGTAAAATATCTTTGATCTGAAATGAAAATGATTTTTGCTACAACTTAACATGAAATTAAAATTTAAAAAACTCTTCAATACATTTTAAGCAGTTCAAATTATAAAATTGTAGCTTAGAATTTATAGGGTCACGATAAAGATAAATAAAGTTCAATAGTTGCTTATTACTTGCAAGTTATTATTCGTCGTACTTTCAGTTCGATTAAAACACATTTTTATCATGTTCCCTTTATATTTTTAAATGAACAGAGTTTACCTTATCAAGCTTAAATTCATGGAGTTCTCGCATTTTTCACTCAAATTTTATCAAGAAAAAATAATGAAGCCTAATTTTTATAAACGAAAAGCGCATGGGATTCAAATAAATCGAATCCACTGTTGATTTTAATTATCTAGATCAATTAAATTTCCAGTGAACAAAATCAATAGAATTTTTATTGTTCAAAAATTCTTATTATTTACATACGGTTAAGATTCGAAAATAATGAAATTTAAAAATGTTCACCAGACTAAATGAGCTTAATGAAATAATCGGCAGCATTTTTAATTTGCTAATTTAAAAGAAATTATTATTTTAAACGACAAAATTGGCAGTTTTCAATACCAAAACGCAGTGTTCATTGTATTTGTTTTACCTTCTTTTTGAGCCTCGATCGTTTGCTGTCTTTGAAATTTGCCAAAGTTGGCCAATGAAACCGCTCGTTTGCCATCAATTATTGTCGTGCTCACTTCACTACTGTCACTATCGTTCTCTTCTTCTTTTTGAAAAGCACGATTTTCAACGCCATCGCGTTCATTAATATCTTTGCTGTCCGCATGATTATCATTATCGCTAACACTAGCTTCCGGTTCACGTTCGATTTCAGCGGTTGTTGTCAATGATGTTTCCATTAATTCAATTCTATTATTGCGATTAAGAGTGGGATGATGATTGATTTGTTTAACTGGAATCGACATGACCGTCGAAGTAGAAGCGTCACTTCGACGTTTGCCTAGCGTTTTGCTGCTTAAATTCGCACGATTCGAGGCGATGCTACCCTCTGTTCTGGTGCTAGAGATCGCACAGCAAGTAGTGGTTTCTGTGTTGGCACTTTCACTTCTCCGCCTCGCCATATGCGGGCATTCGTGTTGATCGCTAAGCATCGCGAGACCTCCGAAAAGATGCGCGTCGTTGCCGACAAAGTATCGATACGGAGTGTCGTAATCCACCTCCAAAATAGTGGAAAATTTATTCGGAAACAGTGTGTCAATAATTGCGACTAAAGCGCCCACAATTACGGCCGTTATACCTGTTGCGATAAAAGTTTAAAAGCAGAGTTAAAATAAAAAATGTTCAAAAAGACTTTAAAGCAAATTAACATTTTTCTCGAGAGACCTTTAGTTAATGTAAAATATTTTTATATACACCCATTGCAAAAATATTTTCTTTTATTTAAGCGATTGCAATTTAAAAATTTACTCAACTTCGCTATCGGAATAAATTTCATCTCAATTCTTCGAATGAAAAAAAAGTAGTTCAAACAAAATTTCAAGCGAAATGAAAAATTTATCACTTGCAATAAACATTTGAATTGCATGGTGTCATTTTTGTTTTATTTTCAAATTGAATTAAGAAAAAAAAAGTTGCGCAAAACAAATCATTGAATGGAGCGAAGAAAAATTGCCTTTCATTGCTTATGCAAATATTTAAATAAAAAAATTTAAACAAAGCTTAGGTTCAGCTGTTAATTTCGATCAAAATTCTTGTTTGTGTTCGCTGCTCTCGAAAATTTAAAAAACTTAATTTTAATATCATAAAAAATTTATTGTAACGCTTTCAGGGGAGTAAATAAATTCTTTTTTCTAGATTTCAATTTATCGTTTCGGAAAAAAATATTTTTTGAATAAAATTTTAAAAAATTTCTTTTTAGGATAGAGAAATTAATAGATAAGCGTAATAACAATCGTCGAGATAAAATAATGCAGAAGTTTGTGTTATTAGCGCTAAACTGTTTTAAATCGTTCTTGAAGCAATTTTTTGTTTAAATTTAATTTCTTAGAAATAAATTTAAGAAATGACCGAAGCTAACCTGCAATTAAATTGATCCAAAAGCACCAACCATAGGCGAAAGTTAGCGTTCCACCTTCGAACGGAATTGTGAGCGGTTTGCGTGGTAAAAGTAGCGCGTAAACCGCGTTAGCGAGTAACATTATCACCCCAGTAATTTGCATGGTGAAAACACCGTAACGAGGAACCGCGCAAAGTAATAAGTTCATTAAAAGCCAACAAGCGAATGCGACCCTAAAATTTTGAGTTAAAAAAAAATTTAAAAATCGACAGAATCAATGAGTTTGTAGAAAATATTAAAAACGATTTTATAAGAACATCAAATCTATAAAAAAAATTGCGAAATTTAAATCACACTTTCGTTTTATTTAAAACATATTTTTAAAAAAATCTTTTGTATTTTTGAAACTTTTCAGGGCGTATCATATCTTTGAAGGTTTAAAAAATTATTTTCCAAAATTTTTCTATTTGTATAAAAGCAGGCGTTTTCGTTTTTTTTTACCAACGAGATTCTTTTAAATTATGCGAATAATTTTTCTATGTAAAGATAAAAAACCACTCGTTTATTACCCTTAAGCACAAATAAAAAAAGTCAAATTTATCTTAGACTTATTTACAATTATAATTCTTTTTCTTACTGAAAAAAATAAATTTCCAAGGAAATTTATGTACTTTATATAGAAAAAAATGGAAAATTTTTACACTTAAAAATAATCAAAACTTGAGAAACGGAATCAAATTTCTTTTACTCGACTGATTTGCTTAAGTGAACGTTCTCTTTAGAAGAGGCTGATAATATTGCCGAAAGCTTAAATCTTTGCGATCTAACAGGGTGATCGTAATTTAGAATGTTTAGTATGCACCTTGCGTAAAAATACAAAATTCACAGTATGCCTCAACATATGTTTTTGTTGTAAATATTTATTTTTAGCTGAAGGAAGATCTACTTTTAAATTTTACTCATCTATACTAAATTTAACGTTTTTCTCATGAGGAACGAATATTAAAAACATATTTTCTGATCAAAAATAAGAATAATACAGTGAAACTTCTCTACAAAGTAGATTAAAGGGTCCAAAAAATTGGTTATAAAGAGATGCTCAGTGTAAAGAGAGTATCTTTAATTCAGTTAACGTAGGAGAGTATTTTAATGTCCGTTAGTGGAGGTTACCACTCAAGAGAGGTGTTCGCTACGGAAGGTTTTATTGTATTGAAAAATTTTTGTTAACATGACATTTAAATTAGAACACCCAATCAGTTATAAATCAAAATTTAAATGAACTTGGTCCAAGCCTTTTTTAATCGTTGAAAAATATTTTCACCGCGAATTATATACTTAAATTCAAGTATAAATTCAAAACTCAAAGGCAATCGTGACGATCATTAAAGAGAAAAAATTTAAAATTAACCTAAATGATCCAGTATTAAGTTTTTTTTTAACATTTTCTATCTAAAATGCGTTTTGTGCATTTTACGCCAATTTACACTCGTTTTTTCCTTTATATTTATTTCTAGTTTTTTTACATATCGAGCTAGCAAATTTAAATGTACAACCCACAATGATTTATACAAAATAAGAGCTTAATCAAGTACATTTAATCGTATAATAGATTCATTTTTTTCTTCTAGAGTTTAGCTGCTTATATTTCAAAATCATATTTGTTCAAGTTGAACTTATATTTGATTTGCGAAAAGAATTGATTCGTGAAAATTTTTTCGCTTGAACTTAATCTCAATTTAGGAAGAAAAGAAAAATCAGAATCAAAGTGTAATATTCGCGTTTGCTTTTAAGAAATCGATAAACATAAAAAACATTTTTCTTTGCTCACCAAAGTAAAATATTTGAATAGTAACCTGCCAATCGATAACGTCGACCCCAACAAAATCCTTCTCCGTTTTGACTCAAATATTCAGCAATTGTAAGAATCGGAAATGGTAATCCTTTGGCCAATGCATTTTGATATTCTTGTTTCATTTCGGTCGCTGTAAATTCACGAGAAGATCAATTTAAAAATTTTTTTGTTTGATTTTTTTTAAAATTCGCTCTGTTCAAAACTCTCTCAATCCTTTCAATAACCTGTAGATCTGTAAATACGATTTTTGCATGTTTAATTTTTCGCCTCAAAATAGGTCGCAAAACACACGAAAGGATTTAATCGTTTTGAAAAGTTATTTAATTTTATTTAGCACAATATAATTTTTTTTTTCTTCTTCGCGAATCGTGATGTTAAAAAATGCGTTGCAGCATTCGTTTGCTCAATCTATTTTCTTTGCTAGTGAAAAACATTTTCTGACAGTTTTTAAAATATAATAAAAACCAACTAAAACGCATTGATAAAAGTTTTCTTCGAATTAAGATTATTTCTAAAAAATGAAAGGCGCCTCGCTTCTTTTTAAATTTCTTTTTTCTTCTCATGATTAATTATAAAATAGATGATAAATGAATTTTTTTTTGTGTGTTCACGATAAATTAAATTTGCATGTTTCTCAATAATTTTTAATTACGCGCTTTCTTACTTTCGTTACAAATCAAAACGAAAGTCAAAAATCGTATTAAAGCTGATGTATAATATAATTATTTCTGAACTGTTTCTTTCATTTCTCATTAACTTAAAATTGTAACAGCAGTTGTTAAATTCAAAACAATAGCATAATTGTTTTAAGTTATCTAACTGGTTTGCGAAAAAGTTCGACAAAGGCGTTTGTTTGTGTTTGATAATTCAAAACTCGAATTTTATAGGTTACTCTGGTATTTTTCATATTTTGCTTTATTTCTTTTTTTTGTACACAATATTATACTTCGCTCATGATCGAATAAAAACAAAAATTTTTGTACCAGTTTTTTCTTCTTTTTTAATGAGCAAAGTTTTCTTAAATTTTTAACTTTCAATTTATTTTGTAAAATTTCGAAATTTCGAGCTTTTTTTAAATTACAAATTGACAACATTTAAACTTGTCTAATCAATAAATGTCAACAGTATTCTAAATTGAAATGTCTGCACGATTCTATCTATACGAAAAAGAATCTATAAAATCTTACACGTTAAATGTTTACAGCGAATTTTTATATTATTCACTGTATAAAAATAGCTTTTGCGCCATTTTTAGAAATCTTTTATCCTTCTTCAAACCATTATCTGATTCTATTTTATTCTTTCATCCTTTTTCTCGAAAGTTAAATTTAAGATTTAAAAAAAAAAATTTCAAGCTATAGAACTAAGGCATTATTTTTTTCCTTGTCACCTAATTCATAGTAAATAACTTATATGCAACTATGTTTACGCTTTTCGCTTACAAAACAAGAGGATGTGCAAAAGTGAAAATGATTCAAATCGCTTTTTTAGCGAAAAAAGGTCGTAATAATTTCACGAAATTTGTTTAAGTCATTTTTCGTCCTAAATTTTCAGCGTATTTCATTGCGTTTCGTAAACTAAATACATGAAATTTTCACTTTCTCATTTTCACGTTCGCTTTTCTTGCATTATTCAAATGATTTAAATGAATCCTACTTTTATAAAGTTGATATAAATGAATAAAAAAAAAGAAACTCTCGATTAAATTAAACTCCGAAGAGGAAAAAACGACAACTTTAACTGATCAATAAAACGTTCTTTTTAAGTCTGTAGGCTATAAAAATATTAACCGAAAACGTTTTGAAAATCTTATCAATCTTAAACAAAGCAAATTCACTTACGCCCGATCCAAAAAAATCTTTCGTTATAATTGATTTCTTCGTGCTTTTTGTGAACAGGGTTTGCTGTGAAAAAAAAAGTTTTTCAAACAATTATTTCATTTGATTTATTCAAAGAGAAATTACCTTTAAGTGTAATGTTTACACTCTGCAAACCAACGTTTACTCCTACTTTGGCTGATATTTTCTCTTTTGAAAATGCTCGATATGGACTAGAGATTGTTGCCTGAGCGACATGCCATGAAGTACCGAAATTTGCCACTACAAAATCGGTTGATAAATTTTTACTTTTTTTTTGAAGAATATAGATGATTAGACGAATAATGATTTCAACAAAATAAAAATAAAACTCAAATTTTGTTGCTACAATTAACGTATTGTTTAGAAAATAGGCA
Organism: Dinothrombium tinctorium; assembly: GCA_003675995.1. NCBI lineage: Eukaryota > Metazoa > Arthropoda > Arachnida > Trombidiformes > Trombidiidae > Dinothrombium > Dinothrombium tinctorium. The sequence goes on from NCKU01000182.1 coordinate 25,415, forward strand.
TGCTTACCGAGAATTACAGCTCCAATAAATAGACTTATTGTGACACAAATGAATGTTGAGAAACGCTAAGGAAAATGATTCTTATTAATTTTATATTCAAATTAATATTTGCAAAAAGAAGCAAAGATTTTATCGATTATTCTTTGAACGAATCAATCTTTTCGTATAAAATTTCTAATTTATTCTAGTGCGAAATATAATATTTTTTCAATTTGATTTAATAATTGAAAATATTGTTTTTCATCGTCGTGATTATATTTCAAGAATCATTATTATTAATTACAAATAATTTTTATTAATTATTTATAAGGATCAATAGTTAATGCAACCGTTCTCCGGTGCTTACAAGAAATACAACCTCGTCAAAAACAAACTTTTTAGCAAAAATATTAAGCGTTGAAATTAAGAAAATAATTGTATTTAGTTTTGAATGTTGTTAGTATGGTGTTATCATAAAAAATTCTTTTCTCTTCTCTGCAAACTGTTAAAAACTTTTCACTCGACTAATATTTTCAGTTCAGTATCAGTCTCTAAAAAAGGAGTGACCTCAAGAGGGCTAACTATTACGCAGCGCAGCGAAACAGTAACGTGAACAGTGTTTTTATCGAAAGTAAAAAAACTTTTATAATAATTTTTTCAATTTGTCATAGTCAGAGCAAATAATCTCTATCTTGATTATCATATATATTAAATAAGCATAAATTTATATTGAATTTGAAAAAAGAGTTGATTTACATATGAAAAGTCGCAATCTTTCACTTTTTTTTTAAATTTAATTATTACGTCCAATTACGAAAATTGAAATTTCCAAAAAAGTCAAAATAATCGATTTTCTAATTTTTTTCAAAATCAATGATATAATGGGTATTTTTGGGTGTTATATCTCTCGAAAATAGCAATTGATAACTCATAAAAGACCTCGTCGAAATATCCTTGCCCTTCATTGCTACAATTAAAATAGCGAAGATGAATACAACCTAAAAGCAAGCTAAAGAAGTCCTTCGTTTAAGTTTTCATTGGTTTTACACACACAAGACATAGATTTTCATTCTTCCTCTATTACATTTCGAGTTAAAACAATGAGTGAAAACAATTTTTTTATTTCTAAAAATACTAAAAGACAAATTTTCGAAGGACTGAATGTGTACACATTTGATTGAAAAAACTTTTTTTCGAAGGTGTTTTTTTAACTTTGCTCACTTAAAAATCACAATAAACTTTTTACAAGGCGAGAAGGGCTTTTTTAAAAGGTCGAGAAAGCACCCTCGTCGTCGGAACAGTAAACGCAAACAATTTTTAATGGTCAAGGTTCGATTATGAAAGTACTACCACGTACTATACAATTCACTGAACGTAGTAAAAAGCAAATCCTTGATTAGATTAAAAGTTTATTTTTGTGTGTATTCTATTCTATGAAATCCTTGCGAAGAAAAACATTCGCGTACATACAGAAGCAAATGTTTGTAAATATTTTTATTTTCTCCTCTTTTTTGTTCAAAAGATTTATAAATTCAAATTTAGTTATTTGCTCATTTGATTTTTAAAATTTTTCTAAAGCTATTTTTCAAAAATATTTCTTTTCAAAATAAAGTGAAAAGCTTTAAAAATGAATTATAAAAATTTTAAAAATTTCGGTCAAATTTACAAGGAAAATTATTTCATATAAAAGAGGAAGAAAGTAAGAATTCGACAGAAAACATAATCAAGTTGTTGTTGTTTTTTTAAAACGTAAATAAATGAATGTAAACATTTCGTTGAGCAATAGCCGAAATCGATTCTAAGTAGACAGATGCGCTGCAACAAACTACAAATTCTTTATATTCCATCATTTACTTTGGCTAACATTGCAAAATTTTAACTTGAAGAGATGAAGAAAAACTGAGCATTTTCAGCCTTTTCCTTAATTTATTATGCATTATATTTTTGTGTTAAAATAAGATATGAGTAAAGCAATAAAAAATTATTTTGGATTGAGAATAAGAAAGATTTTTGATAAAATTATTTGATAAGATTGTTTGCAAAATGCGACGTATTTTATTTAGACGCGATTATCAATATGTAAAATTGAATGATTAACAAAAAATAATTGAAAGAAAAAAAACTTCTTTTTACCTCTTTTCTAATGCCGGGAAAAATGATGAGAAACGCTACAAAGAGCGTGCCGAATGTTGTATAAATGAGTATATTGCGTACATCTTCAATCGCTGGAGTACGATTTTCGCTAGAGTAAAGTAATATACCACCGTTGTCGCGAAATGCGTCGAACCATCCTTCGTTTGTGGTCATTTTATGTAGTGGAATATTTTTAAAATCGATTCGAGTTAATTTAAAAATTTTCTAGAACTAAAAAAGAAATCAACGAAAAATCAAATTTATGCGAAAGATTTTTAAAAAATTTATAATAAAAAATTAGAGAATTTCGGAAAAAATTTTCTTAATCAAATTTTTTGTCGTATTGCAGCGAGAAGAAGTTATCCTCAAAAAACATGTCAAAGAACTAAGAAAGATCACTTTTTCTTCAAAGAACATAATGAACACATACATTGAATACTGAATATGCCTCAAAGGTAAAAGTTTAAAAAATGGCTTCGATTTTTAAAATGCGAAGACGACACAAGGCATTAAGAGTTAAGAGAACAAATTACTGATCTCGCTTAAATACTAGGTTCGAGTCGAAATGAATTACAAACGATTTTTAAATAACTATTGAAATGAGCGATAAGCTGTAAATATAATGAAATCTATGCGAGTGTTCACACTCAAAAATTCATTTCGATAAATTCTTGAAATACCACTAGCGAGACTTAGCGAGAGAGCTTATTTCTTCTAACAAAAGCACAGCCTTTTTCGGAAGGCCGATGGAAAGGTGGAGAAAAGCAGCCCCTACCTAATGTATATTCAATTGCCTGTGTGAGCACACGCACTGGTTCTCCTTCGAAATTTTTCGGAGCTTCGAAATCATTTGAGAAATAGCCGAGCGAAAGAGCAAAAAACTGTTCTCACATTAAAAGCGGATGATGAGTGGCGACTGCTGTTTATCGGGCTGTTGCTGCTGCTTCTTCTGCTACAACAAATGAAGCACGTAAACCACTTTTTTGGCGAAAAAACTGTGCATCGCGTAAAATACTTTTTTAAGAATAAATAAAAATAAATAAAATGTTTTATATATTCTCGCCGTCTATCTCTCTTCGTTTGCTGCCAGTTTTGCTTTAACACTTTTCAATTTACAATTATTTTTCAAATTTAGAAATTTATATTATAACCCACATTTCCTGTCGAATCGTTCACTCGAAAGAGAAAAAAAAAACATTCTCCGCAAAATTTTATTTTCATTTCATTTTTTTACATGTATGTATATTTATTTTTTCTCACTTTTCTACCTCTCTCTACAATCCGCAAGCCGCGTACGCGCGCACATTTAGGTCAAGGGCCAAACCTTGTTGCATGACGTTCGGCCAGTTCGCATCCAATACGCTCACTGCTCGATCAAATGGGTAATTTTAACAATTTTCAGATGGCTAATAATTGTTAATGCAAGATTTTTCTCGTTATTCAATTTTTTTTTCTTCTTCTTCTAACTACAATTTCATTTTAGCATCAAACGAGAAAAATCCGCTAAATCTCATTTAAAAGTTAATTAATAACTAGTTAGACGGTGAAAAAAAGTGACTGACTTTCTTTTTGTCTTTTTAAAAATTTCGACTTACTTTGTTAAAGTGATACGCAGCCAAAAACGATTCACGTCGATGCGATTGAATCGGTTTGAGATCGATATTCGGATTATCTTAATTTGCGCTAGTGTTTTACACAAACATTTATGCCATAATATTTGGAAAAAGCAGAAGTTTCTTTTATATACAAATTATTTAAATGTTATATGACGAAATAGAGTTTGTAAATATTTTCCGAGTATTGGGCCAAACCTTTCCTACGTCAAGTAAAACGATGTTTACTGCATTTTTCTCGCGGAAAACAAATTTGATATGTAGATCATTCATTTCGCGTAGGCAGTAAAATGTGTTTTCAAATGATAGCAATTTGAAATTTAAAAAAATATTTGAACTCAGAGGTCGCGTTGATTTTTTTCATCAAACAAATTTCAATTTTTTTTATCTACTCATTAGTAAATCTTTGATTTTAGTTTGAATTGTCTTACTAAACCAGCCAAATCTCTTTGTACCTCTTTACCTAGCTCAGTAATTTTGCTCAATGAATTTAAAATTTTGTATTTTTGTGTTTTAAAAATTTCTATTTTTCATGAATTCAAAGTGAAAATTAAATCATTTCATAATCAACAATATTTTTAATCGTTTCCTGCTTTCAATGCTAAATGTAAGCATAAAATTGTTTCATTTCTCGCCTCATTATGTCTACTTTCAATTGATACAAAACGCAATCAACTCGATAAACGACAATTTTTACTCGATAGAAAAAGCTGCTAATTTTTGTCAATTTAAAATAAATTTACAAAAAAAAGCGAAATGTAAATTGAAACAATAACTAAAAATGTGGGTAAAGCTTAATTTTTTTTTTTACTCAAATTTGCGTAAGCACTTTAAATTCACGGACAATGACACTTGTTAGTGAGCGAAGACATACTAGTACGGCCTTTATGTTTGAGGTCACTTTTAAAACTAAACTAGACTAGATGCATACGTAAATGTAGTATTTTCGCTTATTTCACTTTCGCGCAAACAAAATTTTTGAAGGTATTTTGTGAATGACATTGACTGCTTAGGTTACCTTCGTTCATCGGACAATTGTGTTCATTTACGCATTGTATTTACGTATTTATAAGTAAGGAAAATCTTTTATTTCCCTCTGATCAATGCAATTTTCAATTAAATTCGTTTGAATGACATTGTATATCGTTTAAGCGATGCTCTCAACTTGCTCAACTGCTTCAAATATGTGTATTAGCTAAATTAATTCGTCAAAAATTTGTCGACAAGCATTCGCAAAATCCGCATTTGTCAGTTTTCATTTGATTAATCACTATGAATATGTATGCAGAATTTCATTTTTTCCCTCATGTTAAATATTTCGCTTAGCATCAGAAAAATTTCAGAAAAGAGTTTGCAATTGGCCATAGTTTCTTATTTCAATCTCAAATTCCTAAATTTTTAATAATTAAATTGACTTTTTTTCTAATAAAAATTATTTCGATTAATATGTTTAGAATTTTAAAAATTCTCAACCGCAAAATTGAAAGTGAATCAATAATTACAGCATCACAGTGATAGTGTGAATTTTTTCAGCATTCGAAATAAATACTTTGTCATCATGCTCTTGCTTTTTTAAAAATCAAATCAAACCTAGATAATAAGAATGATTTCATTTAATTATGATAACATTTGAAATGTGAAACTCTAGCTGCGATAAACGTTTTAAACGTCATTTCTCTGCTTCGTATTGAGTTTCGATTCGTTTCGGTTAAATCTAAAACTGTATTATGACGTAGTATTTAATAATAATAATCGTTTGATACTTTAAATCATAATCGTGCAAATTTTTAAAGCATTACATGAAAAAAACAATGAGATTTACAGCATAAATCTTTTTCACTTTCTCAACTTTTTTTTTGCTTGAATTACGAAAAATTATTTTAAATTTTTCATGACTTTCTTATAAAGCATTCTCGAAGAGGTTAAAAAGTAAATGTAATTACATCTCACATAAATCGCTAATTCGTATAGTGGTAGTACAGTAAATGCTGAATTGAACGTAAAAGCCCTCAATTCCTCCGTGTCCTAACCTACATTCGAGCAAAAAAAAAAATTATTTTTTCTTCATGCTTATTCAGTTAGAATCTAGCTTTTATCCATTTTTGCAATCCTTTTAATGTCTGTACTTTTCCTTTTGATATACAAGCATAAAAAACCGCAACAAGCAACAAGAACAACAACAGCCGCACATTTTGAAATTGCATCGAAAATGCAAAGACACACAAAATTAAGGAGGCAGAAAGAAGCGAATTTGAGCAAAGCACGTAGCACGTATTTAATTTTTTAATTGCGAGTCAATGACAGCGACTCATTAAATTCTCACTCACCCATTCTATTGTCCATTGTGTTTTCTTATCTTAAAAAACAAGGAAGCTGCAGGATAAAGAAAAAAAAAACAAATGCATGGTGACAAAATAAAATTTGAGAAAGCGAAAAACGCACTTTTAATTAAACAAATCAATCAGAGAAAACTTTTTTCAAACATTCTTTCGAGATTAGGAGAAAAAAGAAAGAAAAATTATTTTAAAAAAAAATTAAAGTGAAATTTAACACTCGAACGCAGAGCTTAAAAGATTAAAATGTTACATTTCTGGCTAAAAAGAAAAGAAGAGAGTGAAAAAAATAAATTGATTTTAAACAAACGGAGCCGAGAAGACTGCTTCACAAGGAACAAGTTTCGTAAGTCAGCAATGTGTTTCAAACAAGCAAACAAAACAAAAAAAAAATTGTGAAATGAAATTTTATTTTATTTTATTTTATTTTCATTTCAAGTAAGAAAATGATTTGCGATGAAAGACAGCATTCGAGTTTTTTTTTCAAATTTTTATTTAGGACATAAAAATAAATTTTTATCTAGCATAAAACGAGACAATATTGTTTTTAAATCATTTCATAAATTTTTTTTCAATTTTTTTACATCTTGCTTATTTCTATGAAATTGATTGATAATTTTTTTTTTGCACAATTTTCGCTTGACAAAAATTTGATTTTACATTTTTTATTTTATTTTTGTGTGTGCGAACTTTAATTTCAAATTCTTACTTTTAATGTGAAATATTTGCCTGACTAGGAAATTATTGCTGATCGAACTTTAAAAACGAGCGAAAAAAAAATTAATTTGATTTAACGACAAAAATAAATTAACCCAAAATTCTTTTCGAGAAAACTTGTACAATTTTATTATTTTTTAATTTTTTTATTGAATTATTTACTAATAAACAAATCACAAAGCGAATGCGAGTTTTATTAACTTTTGCATAAAAAATTTTTTTTTTTCTTTTATTTCTCTAAGTCAACAAAATGATTCAAAAGCATCAAGCACTTAAAAAAAATGAATTATATACACAAACATTAAAATTTAAATTGAACCCCTGCTAAATGAATGCTACATTGTTATTTTGCCAACCTTTTTTGTTTCATTTCATCTTTTAATAATCAGCGGTAGCAATTGAAAAAAAAATAATTCTTATATCAAAAAATTATTTGATAAACAATACTTTTGAAAATCAATCTTAAAATTATATTTTTCGTAATTTCAATCGACAGTTAAACAAAAGGAAAACTTTTTTGAAAAGTTTTGTACCACTAGCCATGCCAATTGCTTATGAAATGAAAAAAATGAAAATCATTTGTTGTTTTTCTTCTCATCAACGTTTTACCTTTTCGTTGAAAAGGCATTTAAATAATTTCAAACTTACATTTGTTTGTTTGTTTGTTTTTTCAACTTAATTATTTATGAAAGCAATTTTGCAATTTTAATGTGAAAAAAATGTGTGTGCTAGTTAGATTTAATTTTATGTGAAGTGAAAGGGAAAACATATTCTTCCTAACAATTAGCAATCTTTCCTCTCTACGCAAGCCGAGTAGCATAGCAGCAACGCTCTTTTGAATCAACTGTTTCTCTTCGAGAGTTTTATTCAGTGTGAGCAGCCTTTGAAATTATTGGAGGCAATTAAGACGTTTTTGAGGAAAAAAAATGTTAAAGAGAATTTTTTTTCAAGACAAAAAAAATGTAAATTAGGTAAATAAACTTTGAAATTATGCACAAGTACTTATGTACTCATTAACATAGTATTAAATTACGTGCTGAAACATATCAAAAACGTTTTCCTTATTATTATTTTTTAAAATTTCAAAATCGCTTGAATTTATTAGATGAAAGTGTCAATGCTAATTTCGCTATGATTCAATCACACAAAATCGTCGTTTAATTTTTTTGGACGTCTTAGAACTTGAAGCTTCAGCTTCTTCTTTTTTTTATATTGTGCAACAAACAACAAAATTAAAATATTTAAACTATTATCTGTTTCATTCATCATTTTTGTTTCATTAAGACTTATGAAAAAAACATCTCAAAGCATCGATTACCTTGTATGTGAATCGCTTTTTTTATGTCAATTTTTTCAAACTACATTAAATGTGATAAAGTTTAAAAAAACGACAAAATTTGAATTTTTTCAATTTTAATCTCCATACCACCATCTATCTTTACTCATGTTAAATTTTCAGCTTAAAATATTAAATTCTTAATTTTTGTACTCTCTGACCACTTAAAAAAAGAATTTTCGTCTTGTTGCTGCATTGTTTTCCTTTTATTTTTAAATGAACAGAGTGTACAGCCCTTTCCGCTTAAAAAATCTCGCTTCGCAAAGTATAGAAAGTCAAATTTGATATTTTATTTTCAAAAAATACTAGCGAGTTGCTTAAATGATTTCTTAATCATTATGGCAGGAGCTGTATTCTTATCATTATGCCAAAATTGGTTACTTAGCGATGTTTTGAAAAAATGAGCTTTGTTAAAGTAAAATGAAAGCATGCCGCTATGACATTAAATACAATTTGTACAAAGTTGATATATGGCGAGTGACTATTCTGATCATATTAGCAAAGTAAGCAGCCTTGCAAGATTTTAAACGTTATGAGTTGTTTTCATCATCATATACAGAGGAAGTCGTTAAAATCAATCCTTGGCACAATGTACACATGTTTTAGTTTTTTTAGTGGCAACCAAAAATAAAAAGAAATATTAAATTTTTAAAAATTATTCTTGTGCATCCTTTAATTTCTTTTTTTTTCATTAATAAACAATTTCACTTAGTTCGCATTTAGTCCAATTCAGTCTAAAATTTTTGTCAAATTTTCAATTAACTTAATATTTTTATTATATTTCTAAAGTTGTTTTAAAGACAACAGATGACGCGATATCTAAGTTTTTTAAAGTTTTAAATTTCAAAACTTTTCTTTACACTTTCCTGTTAGTCATTTTATAGTTTTTCACATTGTTTCGAAACAAAATACAAGCGAAACAATGATTGAAATTAGTATTTGCTTCATTCGTTGATCATTTATTTAACTGTAATTACATTTTGTTTTCTAAATAAATCAATTGAATTAATGATAAAATATTTCATATTTTGAAATACTTTTTCACTTTCGTCGAAGGTTAAAAGTAAAAAAACTAAAGAAGAGGCGTTTTAATATCTAGCAGAGAATAGCAGAGAGAAAAAAAACCATTTCCTCGTTACATAATTGATGATAGTTTAAAAGCTTCTCTAAATTTAGCTTCTTGATTTTCTAAATTACTAATCACTCAAATTGCGTTTGTTTTCTGCATACGTAAAATGTTTGTTTGCTGGTGGTCTCATTTTTCCGCTATCAAATGATACTATTATAGTTTTTGATTTATGTACTTATTTACAAGCTTATTTAAAAGCATAAGAATTAAAAAAAATTTCTCGCAATTTAGTGACGTTACAATTGAGTTACGTCAGTTTATAAAAACCCCAATTAAATCTTACACCTGGTTTCAAATTGCATACCTCTTAAGAGAAATTTTTGCTTTCAGAATAAATAAAAAAAACTCACAATTAAAATGAATAATAATTCATCGATTATTTTTGATCAATTACTCGTTTTGATAAATCTTATTTACCTTAATCCCTCTCAATATATGGCATGCCATACTCCTCGAAATAAGGCGGCACGCCGGTAATTCGAGTTATAAAAGCGTGCCGGTTTAGAGAATCAAGAAAAAAGAGGCCAAATTTGTTATCCGACAAATTCTTTTTGAAATATGTTTAAAAAATTGAGCAAAATCAGTGATAAAATTAAATTTAAAAACGTATTTGTTGTTGTTTAGTCTCTCTATTTGTTTTGATTCAATTGATAAGAAAACAACTCAAAGATGTCGTTTAAGAGAACAAAATATTAACAAATAAACAAATAGCAGCTTAATTTAGATTAAAAATAAAGGTTCACATACCTGATAATCATTAAAAGAAGAATAAAATTTTCAAGCTCTTCACTTCAACGATTTCAATTTTTATGAAGTGAAAATAGAATTTAATGAACATTATTGCTCAAAGCTAATATTTTATATTTTAGATTCAAAGATGTAATGCTTGTACAGCTCATAAATCTTTACGCACGCGAATGTTGTAAGTAGTGAATTTGTAATTGTGAATTTCCGGTTAGAAGGACGACCAACGGAGAAATTGCTCTTTGAAATTCCTAACTGTTGCAATAGACAGTCAAAACACCGTTTTCTTCTTAGACAAAGCCAATGATGAATAATTTCACAAAAGTACTGATAAAAGTAAAACAAAAAAATGTAATTTCTTAAATGAAAAAAAATTAGCGAAACAAGAGGAGAGATCATAGAGAAAGTACGCGAAGGTTAAGTGAAAAACCCTTAAGAAATAAATCACTTGCATTTCAATTTCTCAACCTAATTATCGAGATCTAGTATCCTTGTCGCCAAAATTGCATAGAGACAAAGTGACAATTTTGACCAAGTGAATGCGTGAATTGTGAGCTAAAGAGTTAAATTTAATAAAAAAAACCATACCTCACAGCAAAGGTAACACATTTTTATTCAAAAAAGCGCTCAATTGTATTCTCACTAAAGTGATTCTTATAAAAACTGATCTGAAGCTTGTTAAAATTCATTCTTGACTTTTTTCATCCTTTGAATGTCATTAATGAATAATTTGTCTGCTTAATACCTGACAAGAATGTAAAGCCTTACAAGAAATCACAAAACGTCTTATTCGGGGTGTTTTATTTTCTAATATTCTTGAATTTCTTTTTTTAACAATTATTTTTATCGCCCGAGTGGATGATTTTAAATTTTGCTTCAATTTTAAATCAAATTATTTTTCGAAATAATGTTTTTTTTTGTTGAGATTAAAATTGAAATTTCTTAAATTAGCATTACAAGATAAGAGGTAAATTCCTCGAGTGTAGTAATTCTTTAATGATCACATTTTTAATTTTAAAGATCATCAAAAATTTTTCTTATATAAAACTTTTATTGTTGAGAAAAATTTTCGAAATAAAAGAAAGTGCGGAAAATCCACAGAGAGAAAAATACATTACAAGAGAGCTAAAGGAATAAATCGAAAATTCATAATTCAAGCGATTCCTTGATAAGTAAGCATATCTCTATCGCTCAATCCTATTCGCTAATCTTTAAACATAAAGCATAAACACTGAAAAAAATGATTTTTTACAAGTTTTACGTGTAAAAAAGAGTGAAATGAATGGACATGATTACTATTATTTCAAACACACAAGGATACTTTTCATTTTAACAAGTAGTTTCGTGAATATGAAATAAATCATTTTTTTTTTTACTCTCTTTTATTGCTTTAAATAGTAAATTGTGTAATCTCTTTGTATCTTTTCTTCTAATAATCACATTTAATTTTATGTAATAACAAAATTCAAGGCTTTTTAGTGTTTATGAGTTTTGCTCTTTCTTCTATTGCAAACTTTGAATAAACCATAATCAGAAATTTTTCTTTTAATCACTGATGAAGCAAGAAGATGTGAAAAAGTTTTTTTTTAAATTTAATTCGTTGATTACTATTAGAAATATAATCTTGTCAGTGTTCACTCTTTTCATTTAGGTCGACTTTCTTGCACTGCAGAGCTTTCTGAACACATTTCACTGTATAAGTTTTGCAAGAAAGCCGAGCGCTTGAACAGATTTTTTTCTTTAATTGAACAGAGTGTTCAAAGAGCTAAAAAGAAAAGCAAAGGAAAGAGCATCGCGAATTTCGTAAAAGCTCATTTCTAATTAACCTTAACATTGCCTGAAACGTTAATATAATAGATTATAAAAAGAAAAAATAGATAAAATTCGCCGCTTTTTCTTCAAAAAATTTCTATTTTCAATGTCGATTGTTTTTTTTTCAAACTTTCTCTATAGGTCTTTCTCTAATCGATCCTTGAATTCTACACAATATTTAGGGATCCTTTTGAAATGATTAAAACAAAATCGCTTTACTCGTGATTACTTAATGCGTACATTCTTTGAAAATGTTCACACAAGTTAATTTATAGCAACGAAACAACAAAAATGTATTAAAAATTTAATTTAAAAATATACCAACAGGTAATTTTTATGTTGATTGCTTCGAAAAAAAGAAAAACGACCATCATTCTGATGTATATAAGTCGCCTCTCGATAGCAGAACTAATTCTACGGAAGCGTTCTTCAGTTTTTAAAGAATATTCAAGGCTGATAAAAACTTTTCTCATAGTTGAAAATTATCGAGCTTTCGCGAGTTTCTCATTTAATTTCTAGTTTCTCTTTCAATTTTAAAACTGTTGATTCTTGATTCTTTTACGTTTAGTTTATTCTCTTCTCATCATTACAAGCAAACACAAGCGCAGCCTTACGCATAGATTGAAAAAAAAGAAGAGGAAATCGATAATTTTTGGGCAATTGAAACTATCAGTGGGTGGGATTGGCGATAAATGTGTAATTGTATCTAACCTTCGTTCGTTCGATCAAAGAAATTGAAATTAGTATGCGTTTGAAAAGAAGAAAACAAGCTTTTACATAAGAAGCAGCTTTATCCACGATATTAAACATCAAAAGTATGTACGCTAATCAAGGTTTTATTAAGCTTGAAGAAAATGCGAGATTTTCTCTCATTCTCTCGCTCTCTTCCAGTCTTTCAAAAGAAAAAAAAAGTACAAAACTTGAGAAATATTCATTTATTTAAAAATCCTTTACAATTCATTATAATAAATATCCGTTGAAAAGCAGCTCAAAGTTTACATTGCGATGTTTCTTTTTAGTTAGTTAGAATTTTTTTTTTTCAAATAAAAAACTATAAAAACTTTTTTTCTTACCGCGTATATGTGTATTTGAAAGAGAGAAAAATTTTTAACAAACGAAAAACGAAAGCGAAAAAAAAGCGAATCGAGGTCAGGCGTTTCGAAATTGTCCTACTTTTCTGTACAATTTTATACAAAGGACGTGCACTTGTTCTTAGTTTCATTGCGACGTGCGAGCAGTGAACATTACGTTAACTGCGTGTAACGAACACGTTGTTTCTTTATAATATTTTTTAAAAAAATTATTAGAGTTTAGAAGTTTTTAGAAATTTTTTTTTTAGAGAACTTTAGACTCGAAGTGCAAATATAAGCGAACGCTTCTTTTAGTAATTTAAAATTAAAAAGAATTATGTGCTTATTTATAGAAAATATTTTTTCTAATTTATAGTTGTTTTTAAATATTTTTTTCAATTGTTTTTTGAAAACAAATTTTTTTGTTTCAATTTACCGAATTCGATCGATCGAATTGTTCAAATATTTTTCGCTTTTTTTTTATCTGTGAAAAATTTTTGCTCTCGTGTGTGTCACAATCGATTTGTATACGCTCAAGTTACATGTGTGAACAAGCGAGTAAAGTGCGTTCGATGCGGATTTCCTATCGCTGTTAATATTTCTCCAGTGTACACCTGATTTTAGGGCGTGTACATCGAGCGCGATTAAAAACCTCGCACTTCAATCTATACAAATCACATTCGTACGTCCAGCGACCGAATCGCGCTACCTTTTTTGTCTCTTTCGCTCGTATTTATTATTTGTTTTACGCGTGAAAAGCAAAGAGTAAAAAGAGAAAAATTTTCAACTTAAAGTAAATTTTCGTTTATTGTGATCGTTCTTCTTATTCGTCTCGTTGAATAATTTCGCATTATGATTCTTTCGTGTTCATTCGTTTTAAAATATTGAAAACGAACAATTTTAAAAAAAAAAAATATTTTTTTATCAAAACAATGCTCATCATTTACTTTATTGCAAACTTAATCTTAATCAATTTAAGCTTTTTCATCAAAGCGACAGGTAAAAACAATATTTTCAATATTTGCTCTATTCAAAAATAAAAAATTTTCTACTAAACATACAAATTCTTTCACTTTCATTTCATTTTTCGAAAAGCAGAAAATTTTTCGATTTAAAGCAGAAAAAACCGAAAACGTGAACGTTTTCTTAAATTTGAGGCTATTTTCCAGCGAACTTTTTCCTCTTATTCTAAACAAAAGCTTTTTTTTTAAAAGCAAATTTTTTAAACTAAAATTGTTATTTACTCTTAAACTACTTTCAATTTTATTCTTTCTTTTAGATGCTTTTGAATCGCAAATCAACTCGAGCAATGATAATTTGGAGCTTAAACAAGAAATGCAAAGGTACGACGGTTGGTATAATAACTTAGCGCATCCTGATTGGGGTTCAATCGGTAAGTTTGTCAAAAAAAAATTTTTATTTTGCTGCTAAAAACTTTTAATAAACGTAGTTTAAAAATTAAATCATTAAGCTAAATGCTTTCATCCTGCCTGTTACGTATATTTTCAGCCAAT